>AWWV01016510.1:0-59695 GCA_001974805.1 Corchorus capsularis
TGTAGAATTTAATTGATCTCTTGACTTATTCCATGGTGAGATTTTGTGCTTATATATGAGAATTTATTTGGGTATTTCTTGGATCTCTGTATGAATTCTATGTTGCTTGTTTTGATTGATGGGGTCGACACTATCATGATAGATTGAGTTAGCATTAGCTAGATTAAGTTCAGAATTGACCCTCCAGCTTAATTTTATGTAGCAATTGGATGAGAACTGACCCTCCGTCCAAGAGAGAAGAATCAATGGGTGAGAAATTGCTCATTGTGCTTGTTATTAAATTACTTGTTCTTCATGCTTTATTCCTAAGTGATCTTTAGGCCTTGAAAAAGCCATTGATTGCTGAAAGAATGAAAGGGATAGATTGACTTTGACCGATAATCTTATCTAATTAAGGTAGTTTAGGATTTAAATCCGACAGGCTATTCAAGGTTTTCATAATTATTAGATATCAATGATCCATGTTATTTTTGTCAAGAGGGAGATTAATTCTATGTTGGAGGTTTCTATTTAATTGTTTTCTCATAATATTCACTGCCTTTTAATTAACTGTTTTCTTTAAATTTCTTGATTGTTCTCTTAGTTAATTTTATTGTTTGTTAGATTTAATTTTAAACTCTTCTTCAAAATTCTTTTTATTATTTTGTTTTGTTTTAAGAAAAGGAAATACCTATCTCTTTGTGGGTTCGACCCCTACTTGCCCTAGCTATTCTTAGTTAGTAATTGTTGGGATATTTATTTTTATGATTACTAACGACCGATCATAAATTTTGGCACCGTTGCCGGGGAGATTGTGTTAAATTTTCTTTTTCTCTTATTTTATTTCTATTAGATTTGCACTTGATCATCTTTGTTTTGCAGAAAAGATCCAATGGAGCAATCACGTACGTTACGAGAGATGAATTTCAACTGAGAATTGCCACCCCTTTGTATTGACTATCCAGCTATGGATATGTCTTACAAATTGAAGCCAGGAGTAATCCGTATGTTGCCGATTCAAGGAGAATAACATGAGAATCCTCATGAACATCTGCAAGGTTTCTTTCTGAAGTGTGCTACAATCACTGGGATGCCTGAAGAGGATGTGAAACTTCGAACTTTTCCTTTGACATTAGAAGGAAAAGCAAGAGACTGGTTCTTAAGACTACCACCAAAATCCATAAAATCTTGGAAAGAGATGGAAACAGTATTTTTAAACAAATACTTTCCGGAAGCTAAGCGTGCTGATGTCAGAAGAAAGATCAACACATGTCAACAACAACCAGGCGAAAAGTGGCACCAATACTGGGAGAGATACGACAAGATCTGTGCAAGTTGCCCCTATCACAACATCAGCGAAACACTCTTGATCCAGCACTTTTATGATGGGCTTATTTATGAGGATCGCACCTATGTCGACGCTTCCAGTGGAGGAGGCCTTACATTCAAAACTCCTGAAGAAGCAAGGAAGCTGCTCAACACTATGGTAGAAAACATACACCAATTTGGTACAACCAATGAAGCAGACGCAACAAAGGAGTCAGAGATATCAGAAATCCGCAAGGAGCTGAAGGAGTTTGTAGATGAAACCAAACACACCATATCTTCATGAACTACTCAATGTGGAAATTTAGCAACGATGTTTGCTAATTTCATGAATATCCAGTCACAACCTTCGATATCCACAAGAGATGGAATTATCTGATATTCCATCCTCACCTGCGATATCTTCACCTCCAGCACCTGTTTTCCCTGATACATCACCATCAGATGATGTATTCGATGAGCCAATACAAAGAGATATGGAGATTTCGACTGAGATCAAAGAAGATGTACCTGCCGCAACAAACAATGAACATCAACAATCAGAAGAAGATTGGATGGAGGAGATGCAAGCTAAGTATGATCCATTACCATTCCCTCAAAGGTTTGCTCAACAACTCAATTTACTACGGGAATTAGAGGTAAACATCCCTTTAGTTGATGAAATAGTCAAAGTACCTAGGTATGCTTCTTTTCTCAGAGAATTATGCAATAATAAGAATAAGTATATAGAAAAATATGCCTGCATGGATGAAAATATATCTGCTGCATATCAGAGGAAATTACGTCATAAATGCAATAGTTTAGGTTCCTTTTCTATTCCTTGCAATATAGGAAAGAATGAGGTAGGTAATGCTATGTGTGAATATGGATCTTTGATCAATATCATGCCTTATTTTGCTTATAAGCAATTAGGAATAGAACCTCTGCTTGAAACTGATCTTACTATCCAATTTGCTGATAGAACTAGCCATAAACCTGAAGGTTTAGTTGAGAATGTTTTAGTGCAGATAGGAGATTTTGTTTTTCCTGCAGATTTCTATGTTCTAAAGATGAGTGAAGATGATGTTCGTTTACCTCAATTGCCATTGTTGTTAGGAAGACCGTTTCTGATCGCAGCAAGTATGAAGTTTGATGCTCAAGATGGAACAATCAGTATGGAATTCGATAGGAAACCAATTGTATTCAACATAAATGAAGCCTTGAAAGCTCCTACCGAAATCCATTCCATTTTTTCCATTGACACAATTGGTACTTATTCTGAAGTAATACAAGCACTCAGCCAAGAAGATGAACTTGAAGTGATACTCACCAAAAGTTTACATCAAAAAGATGTCGAGAAAGCAGAAATCAAGATACCAGAAGAAATAGCAGAAACTATCCAAGAACTACCGTTAGATGAAGATGTGGAGTCGATTTCCTACATCAGCCTGGAGCCAACACCCAAGCCGTTACCATCTATTATTCAACCTCCAGAAGTCAAGCAGAAACCACTTCCTGAAGACCTGAAGCATACTTTCCTTGGAGACAACGATACCATGCCTGTTGTTATTTCAAGTAAACTAAATGACTTACAAGAAGAACAACTAATCAGAGTTTTGAAGGAATATAAGGAAGCCATTGGATGGACTGTAGCTGATATCAAAGGAATAAGTCCTACTGTATGCATGCATATGATTCGACTTGAAGACGATGCAGTAGCAGTTCGACAGCCACAAAGAAGACTAAATCCAAATCTTGTTGAAGTTGTCAAAGATGAAGTTCTTAAATTACTTGGAGCTGATCTCATTTATGCTATATCAGATAGTAAATGGGTCCGTCCGGTCAAAGTAGTTCCAAAGAAGTCTGGATTTACTATCGTAGAAAACAAGGAAGGAGAGCTAGTTCCTCAAAGACTACAGAATGGATTGAGAGTATCCATTGATTATAGGAAGCTGAACGCTGCCACAAGGAAGGATCACTTTCCATTGCCATTCATTGATCAGATGTTGGAAAGGTTTGCTTGCAATGCCTACTACTGTTTTCTGGATGGATATTCTGGATACTTTCAGATTCCAATTGCACTTGAAGATCAAGAGAAGACCACTTTCAAATGCCCTTTTGGCACGTATGCCTACATAAGAATGCCTTTTGGTTTATGCAATGCACCTACAACTTTTCAAAGGTGTATGATGAGCATCTTTCAAGATTATGTGGGAGATAAGATGGAAGTTTTCATGGATGATTTCACAGTCTATATAAACAACTTCAATCAATGCCTCAATAATCTAGAACTCATCTTAAAAAGGTGTGTTGAAACCAAATTGGTATTGAATGCCGAAAAATGCCACTTCATGGTAGAACAAGGCATTGTTCTAGGCCATGTAGTCTCCAAAGAAGGGATGCAAGTTGATAAAGCCAAGGTTGACGTTGTTCAGAACCTGCCATATCCAACATGTGTCAAAGATATCCGTTCATTCTTAGGCCATGCTGGATTCTACAGAAGTTTTATCAAGAATTTCTCAAAAATCTCAGCACCCATGTGTAGATTACTTCAGAAGGATGTAGAGTTCGAGTTTGGAGATGATTGCAAAGAAGCATTTGACAAATTGAAGACTGCCCTCACAACCACTCCAATTGTGAAGCCACCTGATTGGAAACTACCATTCGAGGTCATGTGTGATGCAAGTGACACAGCTATTGGAGCTGTTCTAGGTCAGAGAGTCGACAAGGTACCTCATGTTATCTACTATGCTTCAAGAACTCTATATGCTGCTCAAAAGAACTACACTACCACAGAAAAAAAGATGCTTGCCGTTGTCTTTGCTTTGGAGAAGTTTCGACCATATATTCTAGGATCTAAAGTGATAATCTACTCCGATCACGCTGCATTGAGATATCTGATGTCAAAGAAAGAAGCAAAAGCTAGGCTTATGCAATGGCTTTTGTGATTTCAAGAATTTGATATCAAAATAAGGGATAAGAAAGGAGCCGAAAATGTTGCCGATCACCTAAGTAGAATTGAAAGCAAGGAGGAGGAAATCGCAATCAATGAAGCACTGCCCTTTGAAGAATTGTTTGCCATTTCTCAACTTCCCTGGTATGCCGATATTGTCAATTACTTAGTTGCTCGTCGCTTACCTTCAGATCTTAGCAGAGGACAAAAATTGAAGATCATAGGTGATGCCAAGTACTATCTATGGGATGATCCGTACTTATGGAGGCAAGGATCCGATCAAGTTATGAGAAGATGTATTCCCGATAATGAAACTCAATCTGTTTTGAGTTAGAGGTATATCGAAAAGAAATCAAATGACTCAATCACTTATATTCGTTGCTAAAGTCTTCGATGTATGGGGAATTGATTACATTCTTCTAGCTGTGGACTATGTTTCCAAATGGGTTGAAGCTATTGCTACGGAGAAAGATGATGCTAGGATAGTAGTCAAATTCTTGAACAATAATATTCTTCATCAATTTGGAATACCAAGATACCTCATCAGTGATCGTGGAACTCACTTTTGTAACAAGATTGTGCAAGCACTAGTTGAAAAATATGGAGTACACCATAGGGTATCTACTTCATATCATCCTCAAACTAGTGGTCAAGCCGAGACCTCTAACCGACAAGTGAAGCTGATTTTGGAGAAAACAATCAATGTTCAAAGAAAAGATTGGAGTTTGCGACTAGAAGATGTTTTATGGGCTTATCGTACAGTTTATAAGACACCTCTAGGTATGTCCCCATACAGAATTGTGTTTGGAAAACCATGTCATCTACTTGTGGAATTAGAACACAAAGCATGCTGGGCAGTTAAGCAATGCAATCTAAACTTTGACAAAGCTGGAATTCAAATGATGTTACAATTACAAGAGCTTAAAGAAATAAGGAATGAAGCATATGAGAATTCAAGAAATTACAAGGAAAAGACCAAAGCTCTGCATGATCAGAAAATATTAAAGAGAACATTCCATGAAGGACAGAAAGTTTTATTGTTTACAAGCTCAATCAAGCACCATGGAAAGTTAAGATCAAAATGGGGAGGTACTTTTGATGTAGTACAAGCTTACCCTAATGGATCTGTGGAAATCATCAATCCAGTTAGAAAGAATCAATTTAAAGTTAATGGACAAAGACTCAAACCTTACTTCGAGCCATTGACATTAGCGTTAATTGAAGAAATTGAGTTGGAGGATCCCATTTATCTTCCAATTTGAAGTCGAAGAAAGGAAGAGTCAAGCTAATGACTTTAAACAAGTGCTTATTGGGAGGCAACCCAATTTTAATTTTTAGTTTTTATGAATTTTTATCCAAGGAGTAAGAAGTACCAAGCCATAGACCATGCATTACCGGTAGTAACCCGGATAGTTAGAATGCATGGCCGGTTATGGCTTGGCCATGCCGCACCACACCAAGCCTTGACCTGGCCATGGCTCGGCATTACCGCACCATCGCCAGGCCAAACTCCGCACTACACCAAGCATAGCCCGACTATCACCGAGCCATGCCATGCACTCCAGCCTGGCCATCACCAAGCCATGCCGTGCGCCCCATGCTACTCCATGTCGCGCCAGCACCAGTCCGCGTCTCGCGCCCTAGCCCGCACGACCCTAGCCACAGCCGGCCACACTCGAGAGATGTGCACCGCAGCCCGCGCCATCATCAGGCCCCTGCTCAGCCTCGACCCGCACCATATCCGGCCATGTCCCGGCCACACTTGGAGTATGCCGCGCAAAATCCGAACTATGCTAGGAAAATGTCCCGCCATTCACATGCAAAGTGTATTAGGATTTTAATTTCCTATCTTGACTAGGAAATTAAGTTCTTAGTTGCTTTCCAACAACAACACCTTTTCCATATAGGTAATGTATTCCTAATCAAGGTATGTTTCTTACTTTTTACTCTAACTTAAAACCTCTTAGGATTAGAACTTGATCACTATATAAAGGCACTCTATCCTTCCTCTTTATTCATCAAATACAAGAAACAATATTAGAGAGCTTAAAATTTCGGTTAGAAGCAATTATTGGGAAGAGAAGTCGACTAAAGCAAAGTCAATTGGAGGAAGCAAATCGACAAGGCTAGAAGCAAGTCGATTAGAAGCAAAAGCAAGATCGATTCCCTTCAATCTAAGAAGCAATTTCGATTTCTCCTACTTCCTTTGAAGATGTCAATGATGCTAGCCACTACTACAATGGATTTTGAAGTTCAATTCAAGAAGTATAAGAGCCAATTTTATCGAATTGGAGCTTCTCAATTCGGTCCAAAATTTCAAGGAAGTTTTCTTCGCCAAGATTGCCATGAACTCTTGAGTATGATATCGTTGTTACCTAAGGATGAAATTGAGGCTAAGCCCAGTTTCAAAGCTAGGATGATTTATCAATTTCTTTAGGACAAAGCTAACAAGTCACATGAAGCTGTTATAAGATCAAAGGAAAGAGCTGAGAAGGAATTTGGAAAATGTTTCCATCCCTATGGAAATCGATTTTCCCAACCAAGGAATTTCAATGGAAGAATTAGACCTCAAGCTGCACCTTGGAGCAAGCCTTTCCCTATGCCAAGGATTGATGGGTATCGCACCAAGCCCTATAGGCCACTCTATAGACCTTCTATGCGATGTGCCCTTTTTCCTCAACAGTTTCATGATCCCTATTATGCTTCTTCATCTAATCAACCAAGGATCGCACCTGTTGCTACTGTTTTTACCTTGGAAGAATTGAAGGATAAATCTCAAACTCAAATTTGACCAAGAGATCCGTTGCATGAAGAAGGACAATGTGAAGATGATATTATAATTATTGCTTCTTCTTCTGAATCAAGTGATACTTCAAATGATGAGAATAGGGAAGGAGAAGAGGAGGTGAATCAAGAGAAGGAAAATAAGGAAGAATATTATCCTTTTCTTGCTCAATTTAAGGATTTAAGTGATCAACTTGCTAGCTTAAGAGAGGATTTTGATAGTATAATTGGGAATTTGGAAAACCTCTTCAATTTATTGGAGAAGGCTATTCCTAAACCAATTTAGGTTTATAATTAGGTTTTTAATTTAAATTTATGTTTTCTAGATTTAAGTTTTTATATTTAAGCATCTTAGGTTTAGTTATTTAGTTTATGCTTTATTTTAATTTTCTAAGTTATCTTATGTTTTTATTTTTCAAGTTTCATTAATAAATTATCTAGTTTTATTTTCCTATCACTTTAATTTTTATTGTCTTTTTGTTTGAGTAATTATCTTTATCAAAGCTGCCCAGATATGTTTCATGAACCTTAACTTTTTAATTTTGGTAAGTTATTTCGCATGCTTTGATTTTATGATTGCTTTTACATTGAGGGCAATGTGAATTATAAGTGTGGGGGGTGAATAATTGATAGGGTTAGTGCTTGAGAATTGAGTCATATGATAGTATTTCCATGAGAACCTAGGATAGGATTTGGATTGTTTTTAGATTGCTCATATTCATACTTCCCCAAATTTTGCAAAAATTTTCGACCAAAATTGATTTTTGAAGTATAGAAATTTGATGAATTTTTCAAACTATTTGATTTTTCAAGCATATATTGAATGATTAATTTAATTATGGTTGATGAATACTTAGAATTTTTAATAATACTTTATTCTTCGATTAATTTATAGTAAGAAGTTTTGATTTCTTAGAATTAGGTATAATTGAAGTTTGTGATATGAGCTTATTATTCATTGCTTTTATGATTATCTATTTCTAGAACTTGTGCTGAATCTTGATTGAAGTTACAATTAAGAAAGCATGTTATAGATTTGTCAAGAATAAGTGTGGGGGACTATCTATATAAAGGGTAATTAAAAAAAATTGTTTTCATATAGAAGTTATTTCATGTAAGAGGAGAAGAGATATTCTCTATTAAAAAAAAACTCCATTGTTGTCACTCTTCTCTTTAACAAAAGGAGTTAGTAACCCTTGGGAAGAGGATAAGAGGCATGGATCAATAGAAATATTGTCCCTCTAGAGTGCTAGTAGCCTCAAAATAGAAATAAAGGGAGTTAGTAACCCGTAAGCATGAACACTTCAGAGGTTAGTAACCTCAGTTTTCTAAAATCAATTACCCTTGAAAAACTATTATAACCCACATGAACCCTTGATTTATTTATAATATTGTAATCTTTTGAGTAATAAAAAGAAAGATGAAGATGCAAGCCTATAGAGAGAAGTAGTTCTAGAAGTGAAGGATGGTAAGTGATTAGAGCTACTTTGATTATGGCTACTTAAGAATGATAATGCTTGCTATTGATTAATCTTTGGATTAAGTATTATTGATGTTCTTTGCTATTTTGATTTCATGATTAAATTGATTCTTTGATATATAAATGAAGTTAGATTGATCTTTTGAAAAATTGATTTTTGTATAACTTACATTGATTTTGCTAAGGGACTAGCAAAGTTCAAGTGTGGAGGAAAATATGATCGAGCTAAAATAATGCAAATTTTTATAGCTATTTTTCTATAATTTTTGCCACGTTTATATGCATTTTTATCCTATTTTGTAAGTATTTGTGTTTTTAGTCTTGGTAAGATGTGAAATTGAGAATTTGCTTATTTTCACTATTTTTGGAGCTATTTTGATGACTTTTTACACAAATGTTAGCAAAGTAATTTTAAGTATAGATTTGGAGAAGTAAAGTTCGTGTTTGAAGATTTCTTGAAGATAATTTGAAGACTTAAAGATCATTGAAGAATTATTTCAAGGAGCAAGAATTGAAGATTGGAGCTTAAATTGCAAAGGATTTAAGACAAGTCCAGAAGAAGCCCGGAAGTTAAGGATTTTTGGATATTTTATATGGGTAATATCAGCCCATATAAGTCCATAATTGGAGTTAAAATCCCAATTTATGTGGCATATATCCAAGGAAATATCTAAATCCCGTAATTTCCCGCATCTAGTCCTATTTGGAGTAGGAATTGGCGCAATCTTGGTAGAAAAGCAATAACTTTATGCTCAGATATCCATTTTAAACCCATGAGTAGCCGTTGGAAAGCTAACTCCGAAATCTACAACATTACTTTGAAGTCCAAAGCCCAGTTCTGCCGTTTTCAAACCCGAATCTACCATTGAAGTTTCTGCAGAAATCCAGAAAATTCCAAAATCCTATTTTGACTTGATTTCTACTCTAGGAAGACTTTTTATCCAACTTGGAGACCAAGTCAGCCCCAAAAACCGTCTAGAGTCTTTTCCTAAGTCTAATAGGAGTTCTTTGGTTATTTCTCTACTATAAATAGCCACCTTGGGTCTAGATTTTTATGTGTAATTTTTATTCTCATAATATATATTTTGTAGAGTTGAAGATTTGGAGCAAAAAGCCCTAGGAGCCGCCGCCCCCTTCTCTTCTTTGTCTATAGATAACTTTTCTTCTTCTTATTTATGGATGCTCACTCAATTCATGAGTGAGTAATCCTTCTCTTCTCTTTTCTCCAATGTAGAATTTAATTGATCTCTTGACTTATTCCATGGTGAGATTTTGTGCTTATATATGAAAATTTATTTGGGTATTTCTTGGATCTCTGTATGAATTCTATGTTGTTTGTTTTGATTGATGGGGTCGACACTATCATGATAGATTGAGTTAGCATTAGCTAGATTAAGTTCAGAATTGACCCTCCAGCTTAATTTTATGTAGCAATTGGATGAGAACTGACCCTCCGTCCAAGAGAGAAGAATCAATGGGTGAGAAATTGCTCATTGTGCTTGTTATTAAATTACTTGTTCTTCATGCTTTATTCCTAAGTGATCTTTAGGCCTTGAAAAAGCAATTGATTGTTGAAAGAATGAAAGGGATAGATTGACTTTGACCGGTAATCTTATCTAATTAAGGTAGTTTAGGATTTAAATCCAACAGGCTATTCAAGGTTCTCATAATTATTAGATATCAATGATCCATGTTATTTTTGTCAAGAGGGAGATTAATTCTATGTTGGAGGTTTCTATTTAATTGTTTTCTCATAATATTCACTGCCTTTTAATTAACTGTTTTCTTTAATTTTCTTGATTGTTCTCTTAGTTAATTTTATTGTTTTTTAGATTTAATTTTAAACTCTTCTTCAAAATTCTCTTTATTATTTTGTTTGGTTTTAAGAAAAGGAAATACCGATCTCTTTGTGGGTTCGACCCCTACTTGCCCTAGCTATTCTTAGTGTTGTAATTGTTGGGATATTTATTTTTATGATTGCTGACGACCGATCAGCCTTCAACGGTCATATTCTTCATTAATCGCAAGTCTTTCAAATCCGTCAATTTATGGCGTTGAAAGAACCATTTAAATTATAGTCGTTGTCTTGACTTTTTCTGACGTTGGCAAAATCTGATTGGCTGACAATTTCCGGTAGTCCCACTAAAGTTATGCTCCTCATTGTTGGCACTAATCATTGCTTCAAGTGAATACTTTATCTACAATGACCTGTGTCTTGCGGCTTCTGCTTCTAGCGCTAATCCCACTAAAGTCATGTTCCATATTGTTGGCACTAATACTTGCTTCAACTGAATACCTTATCTACAATAACTTGTAGCTTCTGCTTCTGGCGTTAATCCCACTGATTATATACTTCTCTCTTGTTGTGCTGAGCTAAGCCTTCCTCAATCCTTCTTGACTTGTGCTTTCCATGAGGGCGTTAATCATAGTATGCCTCCTCTGTGCTAATGAGCTTTGTGTGGATCGGTTTGGCCATAACCATTCGTTAAGTATACTACCCAATTAAACACTGCACACTAGATAGCTTGATTAGTCACATTAAATAGAATGTTTTGTTATCATCAAAAACACATGGAGTCAACACTTTTGATGTTAATTCCATCGACATGGAGAACCCAATTGAAGATGAAATTGAAGAAAAACTCACCATGACATCCTTGTTTAAGGAACTCATGAACTTCATTGTGGAAAAATTTAATTTTTCCCAACCCTTTGGAGAGTGAATTTGAGCAAAGTCTAGCTCAAAGACTCTAAACAAAGCGCTTATGGGAGGCAACCCATGCTAACTAATTACTAACAATTTTTCTTTATTTTTATTTTTGTTTTTGCATGTAGGTAAAATTCATGCTTGATACTTGTTGCAAAAATAGGAATTGGAGAAGCACACCACAATTGGAGGAGGAATTGAACTCGCCATTGAATAAGCTTTCTCAATCCCAAATCTTTTTAATTTTACTTGCTCTTAATTGATTGAATTTTTTTTTTGCTCTTAATTTTCTTAATTTTTGTTTTTTTATTACAAAGGAATGTACAGAAGGGGGGCAACTTTATTTACAAGTGCAAATGTTGCAAAATAGAATAAAAGGCCATTGTCATTTTGACTTGCATTCCATCACTTTTGGTTGCAGCAAGGATCGATACCCCATGACCTCGAAATTTCACTCATTGGCAATAACGAATGGCAACCTGCAGCAAAGACAATGATGCAAAATGAACAGCAAATGTTTCCCCCAAGCTCGAGACATGGTCACCATTGGTTGATGACATGTCAATCATAGAACAAGAAAACGAAAACCTGCAGCAAGCAAGGCAAACGATCATGCAAGGGGTGTCAAAACAAGCCATGCACCCGTGCGTTGAAGGTCTTTTAAAAGACCTCATTATGCAGGGCTGTGCATGAGAGTAAAGTAAGGGCAGTCATGTGAAGATACAACCAAATGGCAACACCAAAAAAAAGTGACAAATTACAAAAAATAGCATTGGACAAGCTATAAAGCCTAGGGGAAGGCAAATCAATATAAGCTCGAGGCAAATTGGTAAACTGGAATGGATTTCCAGTCACTAGTTTATAACTTCAAAACCTCTAAGAGCATAAATAGGAAAAGCAAAAACAATGCAACAACACTGAGCATTGTATGGAAGTCAACAGCAGGCCAAAACAGCAAGAATGGCAAAATAAAAAAGGTAAATAATAAGCATGGAAGCAATGCCAAGATTTGGAGGAACAACTATAGGCCATTGCCTAGACCCGAGAAAGGAGGTCAAAGTGTAGATCTCAAGACTCCAGAGGAGCCATAAGGCAACCGAGGTGCAAAGAACTGAAAATGAATGGCATAAAAAAGGGATGCAATGGAACCAACATCCAAATCATATGGTAGGCAAAGCAAATACACTAATCAGTGACACAAGGTCAAACTAAAGTTCAGAAAGGTAGCAAAAGAGAACTGAGTAAGGTCTTACAGCAGGATTCACAAGGGTCAGCCAACCATCGAGTAAGGAAGCCAGTAATAAAGCAATGAACATGCTCAACCTAAGACAACCATTTCCCATTGCAAAGTGCACATGGGTAATAGACACTAAAACATAGCATTAAAAAAATCATCCATAAAAAAGGGACAGCATCAAAACAATGAAAGGTGCACATGCCATCGAAACTCATAGCAATAATAGTGCAACTGGAAGCAGAGGAGAGCAAGAATAAGGGCCAACTCACCAAAGACCAGAGCAATGCAATGAAATGGTAGGTTCATATTGGCTCGTAAATGGTCTTCCCATTGACTGACTAGCTAAGTCAGCAATGTGGAAATTATCTGAGGAAAAATGTTAGGAAATAATGTAAAAAGGAAATTTAATAGAGAAACAGGAAGGGAAGGGGACGCTCTTACCTGATGACTCAGTATTTGCGGCAAGAGGACAAAACCAGAATGACTAAGCTCATCCCGGAATAATAGGAACACGATGGTACCTCAGAGTACAACTCATCAATCTTGGATCCTCATCCTCGTCAACTTAACAGCACACACATTTCATTCTAATCCACAAATAAACGGTATACCTCATAAAACAACAAAATTAGAGGGCACCTGTCAGTAAAAGAAAAAAAGGAGATGATGAAAATTTGAGAGAAAAGGAAGAAAAAGAAAAATTTGACAATCAAGGGAGCAGGTAGGATTTTTAGGGTTCAAGAGCCCTTTAAATACCTCATTTTTAGCCTGCATCAGTACGAGAGAAATTCTGAGAGAATTCCATAGTTGCAGAAACTAGGGTTCTACAAAAAAAAAATGGGGCTTTCTCATATCTGAGCAAGGGATTCGAAAATTGAAACCATAGAATGCTTTAGAATGATGAAGAGAGCAATATACCTGAATTTGAAAGGAATCTATCAGGTAGTTTCATAAATCCATATGCTTCTTCAGTTTCGAGTTCAAGGGAGTTTGAAGGGTTTTGATCAAACGTTTGACGAAACCAAGCTTGGATTCGGAAAGAGGAAAGCACAGGAAGCATTTCTGGAAAGCTTGAGGGCTGTCTGATGCCACCTCATATGGTCGATACAAATGAGGCTTTTTCAGGATTCAAATTTATTTTTCCTCACAGACTTAGGCGCTACTCAAATGGGTAGAACAGGGCAAGTAAGGGTCGTTTCCCACTAAGAAGGTTGATAACAACAAGGAACCAATCTTACACACTAAGCAAACTATTAGGTAGCACTGAATAATCAAAGTAAATGAGAGTAATTGTCACTAAGTAATTGATTAAGAGAAATCTATATAAACTAAGCATACTTCTTTTCTCATCCCAATATGTAAGAGATCTATCATGTGTAATGGGTCCTTGACATAAAAGATAACAAGCAAATAAACATGCATATACCTTGGCAGGATATCAGAATATAACTCCTTGCAAACAACAAGTCAAAACTTGCCATTGGGATGGACTTAAGCGGTAGCTAATAGTTATGCACCAATTTCAAGTTCTTTACCTATATAAGGTGGATTTCACCTAGTTATCGACATCACATCTCCCTTCTAAGCTATATAGATTCGTTAGAAAGCATCCCTCTATATTAATAGATGAGGCATAAAGTACATCGAACAATTAACCAAGCTATTAACTATAACATACCATCCTAGATCTATGTGAAGTCGTGGCCCATAGAAAGATAAATATGAGATAGTAGTGAACCATATAACTCCATAGTTTGTTATATAATCAAGACAAATGAGATTCTAAGATAATCATACGAAGCAAAAAGGTTATAATACAATTATCTTTGCCACTTGAATCAGATCTAATCAACTATACTCATCAGAAAGTATATTGCATAATCAATGGATAGAAATCGACATTAGCTTGATAAACATCTATAAGGATTGCATGCAACATCAATATAAACATAAAAATCAAACATAACATGAAGCATAGAGAATCATATTTGAATGTATCATGCATAAGAACTTGAATTAAGAACAAAGTCTCACCATTACACAATGAATAAAAATCTACATGGGAGAGAAAAGAAGTATAAGAGAACTACTTACTCATGAGGTTGACTGAAACTCCATTCTTATTAGGGTTGGGCGGCTAACTAACATAGAATATGAGAGTGTATTATAAAGGTAGTCGATGGCTAGCTATCCTTCTAGGGTTGAGAATACAAGAGTATTTATAGGCAAACTAGGGCTAGGGTTTACTAGGAGTGCAAATGACTTTGAAGTCCTTGAGTGGCCGGCCTTGTTGAGCAAGTAGTGATACATAAGTCCTCATGTGAGCACATATGGTTTCTTATGTAACAGTTCCATCGACTTGGACTTGTATGATTCATATGAGCAACCATCAACATGTCATAGTTAACCACATACTCTTCATGGGCGGCATTGGGTTTTATCTTCTTCAAGTTGTCTACTTGGATCTCCATTGATGATCATTCAAGCTTCCATCGTTAACTTTCATGAGCTTCATCAACACATGGTTCACCACATAGGGAAAGTGGTTCACCACATCCTTTGAACTATGGTCGAAATTCATCATCTTGAGGTCTCCTTTTGGACTTCAATCCAATGTGCTCCAAATAGCTCTATTTTGCTCCATTTTGGACCATATTGCAACTTTCTCTCTAAATGGACCTATAAGTGCAAAACGCCATATTAAAGGGTAAAATAGCATAGATAACATATCAAATACATGTAAAATAGATACAAAATGCATGTAACATCTTGGTCTCATCACTGTCTACGGTAGTTTCTTGCTCTGACACGGCGAAGGTGATTTCCGGCGGCGGAGGGCTAGGCGACTAGGGTTCCAAGGTGAAAAAGCAATCTGTAGGAGAAAGAAGAGAAATATAGCTTATATAGGCTGTATGGAAATGACTCCGTTTTGATCTTCTCAAAGAGGAAAAATCTCTCCTTTTGTGAGTCTATTTCCTGATTCTTTCAATTTAGCCCCTATTCGTGTTTTTATTTTATTTTTTTTTTTTTTTGCAATTTGTGACCTTTTTGGTTCATGTCTCCATGGATGAATTGTATTTAAGCTTTTAAAGGTTTATAAACTCATTTCATGGAAGATTTTGAATAATTAAGAGTTTCAAAGTTGAAAGCTTTAATAAAAAGGCTAAAATCTCAATTAGGGCCCTGAACTTTGCCAAAAGGGTCAAATAAGTGCCCAAACTATGAAAAGGTCAAATTAGTGCCTAAACTTTTCGATTTGGGTCAATTCGGTCCAAAATGTTTTGGATTATTTACATTTAACAGACTTATAATCTAACATTTTGGACTGAATTGCCCCAAATCGAAAAGTTCAGGCACTAATTTGACCTTTTCATAGTTTGGGCACTTATTTGACCCTTTTGGCAAAGTTTAGGGCCCTAATTGAGATTTTAGCCTAATAAAAATTATCTTTTTAAGTTAACAAATCAATGTTCATGATAGGAATTGGCTTTCAAGATTAAAAGGAGGGACTTTTAAGTTAAAGCTAGCTCAAAGATTATTTTTGTTGTCAAAAGATGACCTTTTTGTTTCTTGCCCCCATGGATAAGTTGGATTTAACCTTTTAAAGCTTTATCAACTCATTTTCATGGAGAATTTTGATTAAGAAATAAAACCTTAAGTTGCTAAGTTTCAAAGATGAAATCTTTAATAAAGTTATGCTTTTTAAGTTGGTAAACTAATTTGCATAACAAGAAATTGAGTTTGATTTAGGTAGCTTTAACAACCAATTTCATGGAAGAATTGAATTAAAAGATTTTAACTTGTAAATTTCAAGGTTGGAATTTTAGTAAAGTGAGTCTTTTTAAGTCATCAAACTAATATTACTGTTAAGAAATTAACTTCGAAGAATAAAGTTTGAATTTTTAGGTTAAGGTTAACTTAAAATTGCCCCTTTAATGAAAAAGATGACCTTTAGGTATTAAAGTTTGGATTTTTTGGTTAAAATACCTTGGAAATTGATTCTTAGTCCAAAGTTTTGATTTTTAGGTTAAAGTTAAGTCTTTAGTACAAAGGTTGGATCTTTGATTTAAAGATGCAAGTTTTATTTAAGACTTAGTCCAAAGTTGGTGTCGAAATGTTCGGGTCCGGGGAACCCTACCCAAACAACTGAAAAAGAGGAGTCGCCACTAATTATAATTCTAAGGTGTGATTAGTCACCTAATGATCTCCTAAGCCAAGTTAAGTCCAATGCTCAGCGATGGACCAACTAAACCTAAGGTTCGGTCTTGTAACCTAAATCTAGGTTCGGGAGTCGGTTACACCCGGGGAAGGATTAGCACCTCCAGAGCGCCTGTCAAATAACAATATCTCTTAGTCTAACTAGAACTAGTGGGTCAAAAGGAAAAATTGGTTGCTTTTAATCATGATCTTGATTATTAAAGAAATTATTACAAAGTATAAGAAAATCAATTTTTGAAACAGATTTAAATGTCGAGAATTTCGAAAGAATATAATCGAACTACCGTCAATTAATTCTATCTTTAATTCTCTTTCACTGTTTGTTCTCTTGTTGGATCTCCCACACCGGGAAGAGATTTTCAAAATGCTATGTCAAAACTTTTTCATTTTTTGAACTTTTCAAAACTTAATTAATTTTAGTAATTTTCAAAAATCTTCTTTTAAATTTATTAGAAAGGCAAAAACATTCTTTTTGAAAATATTTACCTTGAAAACTCTTCAATTACCCATTTTTAATTTTTGAAAAACTAAATAAGAGAACGGAATTGAGAAAAACAATTTTTGAAAGCCCGTTTTTATTACATCTTTTGATTTTCTGATTTTTCTTTTTTTGGATTTTCTTTTATTTCTTAACCTAAATCTTAATTAATGCATGTATGAAATGATGAATACAAAATCCGGTTATTAAAGTTGACTCACGTAGCCCGGGTTATAGAAAGCCCTTCCTGGGATATATGCACGGAGCTCCGACACATACCGAGAAGAACCGTCTCATCCTCGGAGATATTCAGTGGCCCCGAAAACTCGAACACTCACTGAATGCCCCTTCTTCGGAAGGCTATGGTTATAAACCGTTATTTAGTGGCATGTCATGTAATAATTACATTTACTGAAAATAAATATGAAATGCATATGCTTAATTTCTAAACTAAACTAATTATTAAACTAACTTAGATCAATTATGAAGTCCAGACACTTAATTACATAAATATTAAGGACTCAATTAAAAGAAATCCAAAAAACTAATGGCCAATTTGGACAAATTGGGGACCTTTTTGCACATCAAACAAATCATCAGCAAAATTCAAGGAGCAAAAATCATAACTAGTGTAAATCAGGGACTCAATCGCACAATCCTATCATGAATACTATAAATCAGTGGGCAAATTGTAGCAAGAAATAAATAAAATTCTAAATCAGGGACCCTATCAAATCAAGAGGCAAACTAAAGTTCCAATCAGGGGCCTAAATGAATAAGGAAACAAGTTTAGGTCTTTATGTGAACTAAATTGAGTATTTCAGCCACTTAATTGAACTAATACATCACTACAGGGATCTTAACGAATGTAAAGGCAAATCTAAGTCTTTAAATAAACCTAAAGCAAATTACTGGACTATCATGAACTAGATCTATTTCCTTAATTTAATGCAGCCTAAAAAAATTAAGTCTTTTTAATCCAAGTTTTGATTTTTAAGCTAAGATTAATTCAAATAGTTTCATCAATCCCTCTCTAAGTTGATTTTTAATCTAAATAATTAGACCTTCTAATTCAAAGTTTTGGTTTTCAAATTAAAATTAGCTCAAAATGATACAAAACTCAATTACCAAGCTAATTTTAATTTAAAAATTCAAACCTTAAATCAAAGATTTCTTTTTTATAGTTAAAATCAACTCAAAAAGTGATCAAGAATCCATCTTTGAATCAATTATAATTCAAAAATCAGAACTTTAAACTAAAGACTTGATTTTTTTTTATGTCCAAATTAAACTCAAAGGAAAATAGACATAATCAAATTCCAATCATCCATTTATATTTCATCATGCTATGAACAAAGACCACAAATGTAACATGGAAACTAGCAACTTGAACTTTTTAGACATGAATCTTCACAAAAATAAACCATTAAAGCAACATAGATCTAATCCATTATATTTTATTAACCAAAGACAAAACCTTTTCACTAAAAATCTAAGCTTTTAACAAAATCATTACTCTATCATAAAACTACCATCATAACAACATAAACATATATGAATTAATTAAAATAAACTTCATCAATCATAAAATTAGAAACAAAATTGAATACACAAAACAAACAAGCCCTAAATTGCATGATAACATAGCAAGGAGGACTGAATTGCATAAAAGAGAGGCCTCACCAGTCAAAACGATGTCGTGTGCCCCATCAATCCCTTCTTAACCGTGTCTTCTTCTTCCTCTTACTGCCTTTTTTTTTTCTTTTGTTACGTTTTATATTCTGCAACACAGCACGAACCCTAGACCTATATGGATCTCTTCAAACCTTCAAGACTTCCATCTAAACATCGATTAATCCATAAAAACCTAAACCCGACAGCCTAAATCTCAAAACCCTTCAACAAATTCCTCGGAAAAGGAAAGAAAATAAGCGATTTAAGCCTTTGAAATCAAGAACAAGGTGCAGTTGCCTTTGAGCAAAGATGTTGCTCTTCTTAAGGTAATCACCGTCTTACCCTTATTGTTCTTGTTTCTTTCTTTTTTCTTTTGAAAATTACAGAATCAGAGAGAAACTCCAAGACCCAAACCCTCATTCCCCTTTTCTCTTTCTCTCTCCCTTTCCCCCTTCCGAAAATCCGTACAAGTATGGTATTTATAGGCTCAACTGAAGAACCTTCACTCCCATCTGATTTTCTTTTGAAAATTATCCCCCCGTTTCTCCTCTCGAAAATCCTCTCCGTTTCTCTCCCTTACCATTTCCCTTTTTGTATTTTTCTTCCATTCCTTCCTTTTCGGTTGGGGAGTAGGTAAAGGAGATAACGATTGAGCCTTTGAGTTTTGTAGGTGAGTCAGCAATTCAATCCCTTGGATTCTTTTTTCGTTTTTTCATGATTTTCCATTAATTTTCCTATTACTGATATTTAGTGCTTACTATTGAAAAATGGTTCTGAAATTTCACCTCACTTATCATTTTTGTCCTTATTCCAGGTGGTTTCCAAAGGATAGAGACTGAGGCATTTTCTGTGGTGGCAGGAAAAAAAGAAAAAGTTCAGGTAGTTTCTGCTTACTATGTAACTGCTACTTGCTTAGCTTGATAGTCATCTTACATGCCTCTTAATGTCTGCCCTTGATCTGTTGACCAATTGAGATTTTGATTTGTTTGACTTTTTTTTCAGAATTGATTTGTTTGACTTTAATCCTGTGGTTTTGATGAATTGAATTACTGGAGTCTTTTGTTATGCCTATTTTGCTGGATTGCTTCCTAGTCTGTGTTCAATCATTATCGATGATCTGTTGGACTTATTCTGTTGACCCTGATCCTCTAATTTTGCCTTTTTGCTGAGTTGGATAATCCATTATTTTCAATACAAAATGGCAACACTCTGTTTTGCTTGGTTGACCTGACTTGTAACATTGCTTGTTAGCCTTTGCCACTGTTCTCAATCCATTCATCTTCTCTAGCCTGCATATGTTGTTTGATGAACATTCTGTTTTCACTTGCCACTGATATGTTGAATTTGTGCACTTGATTTCGTTGACCTTGATCATGTGATTTGCCCCATTGAATCCCACTACACACACTCACACTGCGTTGTAGCAAAATTAAGTGTGCTTTACTGGTCATTTCTTTTGTAACCGAATTGACTCTCTTGGCGGCTTCTTAATTCAGTATTTTTAGTGCATTTAACCTCCATATATCACTGTTTTGTTGTCCCTTTGCAGATGGTTTTGATCATCTTAATAGCAAATAGCTTCTGCATTTTTGGCCTCTAGATTTGGATTTGTTGGACAATCATTTGATGATTATCATGAATGTGACCTTATTTAGCTTGCTCATACTCCGAACCACTCCCTATGTCAGTAGATGCTGTGGTGAGAACATGTAACTATACTCCGAACCACTCCCTATGTCATTAGATGCTGTGGTGAGAACATGTAACTATCTCTATTTCATTAGTTGCTCTCTTCATTTTCATTATTGCAGCCAAGTAATTTTGCAATTGTAAATCCCATGACTGCCATTGCTTTGAATGCAGGGGTTGCATCAAATTCAACCTGTTGAGAGAGAAAATAAGAAAGAAAGGAGCAAGGGAGGATCTAAGGAAGACAAAGGACTCCCTTTATTAGTCTGAATGTAACTTATAAATGCACAAGTGCAAATGTAAATTACTCTTTAGTACTTTTATGTGCAATGCAATATAAAAATATAAGTATACCCTAATTTCTGTTACTATAATATGAGATTACGAGTTAGAGACATGGAAGCTGCACAAGAGGAGACTGAGCAAGATCCTTTGAATATTCTTGATATTTCTGTTGACATTGGTGATGAAGAAGAATATCTTCTTTTTCAATGGATTAGGTATGTGCATTTAGATGATCGTGATAGAAATCCTAATCAGCAAATTAGAAGTCATCCTGAAGAATTTGGGATTGATGTCGACAAAGTGATGTCTGAAGAGGTTGGTCTAGAATGTTCAGCAGATGAAACAGTTGGTCCTCCACCTGGATTCGATTCCCAACCTAAATTTAGAGGATCTTCAGCTCACGGAAGATGTGATGATGATGATGATGGGGGAAATGAAGGCAGAACTACAAGAACAGGTACTCAAGGTGGGGATGTACAAAGTGGAGCAGAAGATGCAAGCAGGTATGGTGACAATTATGGGAGTGATTATGTACCATACAGTCTTTTTCCATGTGAGGCAGATTTCACACATGCAACACAAGATGAAGATCATGGATCTTGTAGAGCTGAGCATGGGGCCAAAAATAGAAAAGGGAGAAGAGCAATGCGTGAACTCACTGATGAGTTTAGCTCAATGAGTTTAACGACTGCATCTAGTTCATTTGGATATGGAGGGCATTTTGAATCAAATTCTAGTTATGGTACTAGATCTGGAGCAAATGAGTTTGAATCATCGGTTTCATCTAACATGTATCCAGAGTATCCACTTGAACAACAGACTTATAATGAGCATCCGGTGCAACAGCCAAACGCGGACGCTGTTTTGGGTGAGTGCCCCCCTATTGGATGGCTAACAAGTATTAGTCGAGAGGCATATTTGGAATATGTGCACAATTATATGGTGGTTTATAAACCTTATATGTCATGGCTTGAATATTTTAACTGGATTACCGCCCCCGGGGGAGATGATACATGCATGCAGTAGAAGTTATAGCAGTGGTAACTACGGTAGTAGTGATTTTGAGTCTCCAAGAAATTCAATCTAGGTTGTATTTGTGCTTTGGATTGTGTTTTGTGACTAAAATAATGTAAAATGATGCATTTATAAATATGATCTAGTAATTTCTTGCTTCAGAAAAGAAATCATATAATTTTTTACATTTAATGAAGTGGTTAATTTGGTAAACATCATTTTGAAGATAAAATAAATGTGTGTTTAAATTAGTATAGTTGATTTATACATATTATATACACTTTTCGCAGTAAAAAATATAAAAAAAAATAATGTCTACATATACTCTATTTATCATATCTTGATTCTAAAACATGTGGAAATATGTAAATAAGAATTGGTCAAAATTTCAAGGCAAAATTCAAACGTTTACTATTAATATCCGTCATTTTAGTGCATTTTGGACCACTTATATTTGAATTTCATCGATACCTCGATATATCCGTCAATATATTCGTTCGATATATCTGTCGATACCTGTATTAAACTCCATGGTTAGATGTACTTAGGGTTGAGAAATTATATGCTAACCTTAAGAAGTGCACCTTTTGCACAAACAAGCTTGTTTTCTTGGTTTTGTGGTTTCTGCGCAAGGTATAGAAGTTGATGAGAAGATCAAAGCCATCAAAGATTGGCCAACACCAACCAACGTTGGTCAAGTAAGATCATTCCATGGCTTGGCTGCATTTTATATGAGGTTTGTTAAGGACTTTAGCACCTTGGCGGCACCTATAGCAAGTGTGATGAAGAAGAATGCACCATTCGAATGGGTCCAAAACAACAAGAAGCATTTGAGACATTAAAGACTAAGCTTACTAATGCTCCTTTGCTTGTTTTGCCTAACTTTAACAATACTTTTGAGATTGAATGTGATGCATCAGGTGTAGGTATTGGAGTTGTTTTAATGCAATGAAGGAAGCCCGTGGCATATTTTAGTGAGAAATTGAATGGGGCTGCATTGAACTATCCTACCTATGATAAGGAGTTGTATGCTCTTTTGAAAGCATTACAAAAGTGGCAGCATTATTTGTGGCCTAAAGAGTTCGTGATACAAACTGATCATGAGAGTTTCAAATACTTGAAAGGCCAACAAAAGTTGAATAAAAGACATGCTAAATGGATGGAGTTCAATGAAAGTTTTCATTATGTGGTGCGATATAAAATAGGTAAGGAGAATGTTGTGGCTAATGCATTATCAATGAGGTATGTGCTACTTTCCACACTTAATCTAAATTTTTAAGATTTGAGTTTATTAAGGACTTGTATGCTTTGGATGTTTACTTTGGTGAGATCTATAAAGCATGTGCTAAATCTAGTTTTGGAAAGTATTATATGCATGATGGTTTCTTGTTTAAAGAATCTAGATTATGTATACTTGCTTGTTCTTTACCAACAAGGGGTTGGATCAAGTGGTAAGCGGCCTGTTCCAGCTTAAGCAGGTCTTGGGTTCGAGACCTTGCGTACGCAGCTGCCCATGTTGGGAGACTCACCCACCATAACCAGGTGCGCGACGCGGGTCGGATCCGGATTAGTCAGGGCAAAGCCCTGGATACCGGATGGGATACCAAAAAAAAAAAAAAACTTGTTCTTTGCGTGATGTTTTGTTGAGGGAATCGCATGAAGGGGGTTTAATGGGTCAATTTGGTGTTGATAGAACATATGAGATATTGCATGAACACTTCTTTTGGCCTAAGATGCGATATGATTTAGGAAAGTATGTTTCTAGTTGCATTGTTTGTTTGCAAGCTAAATCTACATCAAAACCTCATGGATTGTATACTCCTTTGCCTATTCCTCATGAACCATGGACACACATTAGCATGGATTTAGTGTTAGGTTTGCCTCGTTCTAGGAGAGGTAAAGATTCTGTTTTTGTAGTGGTTGATAGGTTTTCTAAGATGGCACACTTTATTACATGTACTAAAACTGATGATGCCATTAATCTAGCTAACTTGTTATTTAGGGAGATTGTTAGATTGCATGGAATGCCTAGAACCATTGTTTCTGATAGAGATGCTAAGTTCTTAAGTCATTTTTGGAGAACTTTATGGGTTAAGTTGGGTACTAAGTAATTTTTTTCAACTACTTGTCATCCTCAAACCGATGGCCAAACTGAAGTAGTTAATAGGACTTTATCTACCTTGCTTAGAGCTTTATTAAGAAAAACTTAAGAACTTGGGAGGATTGCTTGCCTCATGTTGAATTTGCATATAATAGAAGCATACATAGTACTATTGGTTATTCACCTTTTGAAATTGTGGATGACTTTAATCTTTTAACTCCTTTGGATTTGATGAGTTTACCTTTGAGTGTGCAAGTTGACATGCATGGCAAAAGAAAGGCTGAACTTATTAGAGAACTTCATGAGAAGGTTAGAGCAAACATTGAAAAGAAAACTCAACACTTCATGAAGATGGCTAACAAGGGTCGAAACGAAGTTATTTTGAACCTGGAGATTGGGTTTGGTTGCACTTAAGGAAAGAAAGATTTCCTGAAAAGAGGAGATCTAAGTTGTTACCACGTGGAGATGGTCCATTCCAAGTGTTGGAGAGGATTAACAATAATGCCTACAAGCCCTAGTGAGAATGGTAATATTAGTGCTACGTTTAATGTTGCTGACTTGTCTCTTTTTGATAATGATGCATATTTGACTTGAAGGGGGAGGGGATGATGCGTCGTCCAAGGCTTATCATGGACTTGAAGACAACCATGGAGAGCAAGGAAAGGATGTTCATGGGCTACATGGAGGCATGAAGATGCAAGGACATCAAGATGGACTTGCACCAAAGCTCAACAAGAAGCCATTTGATCCATTGAGCTTGCCTAATGGTCCAATGACAAGATCCAGACCCAAGAAGTTCAATGACAAGATCCAGATCCCTCGAAGTTCACTTGAAGACATTTGGAGATGATTTGAGGAAGGAAAAACCATCCAAAGACAAGCTAATTACTTTGCTTGTTTTTGAACCTAATTGAAGATTCTGATGGCAACCAAGGCCGGGTACCCCCCCCCCCCCCTCACTCGCTAGTGGGCAGATATGAATCTTGTGATCTTAGATTGATAATTGTAGGTCTAATTATTCATCTAAAGGCGACGAAAGAAGAAGAAGAGTACTAGTTAGGGATATCAACCAAAAGCAAGTCTAGAAGTTGAAGCTTCAAGTTGATCTTTAGAGGAATTTCAAGGGTAGATTTGAATCTAATAACAACTAGATTCGTATCAGTTCTTAACCTCAAATTTTTATATGAAAGACATGAGAGAAGCCAGTGTCATTTTGGGTATTAAGATCTTAAGATGTGATGGTGGCCTAATGCTCACTCAAGAGATTTATGTTGAGAGGCTACTTAAAAAGTTTGGACACTTTGATGTCAAACCTGTAAGTACTCCTTATGATCCTAATACTCAATTAAAGAAAAATCGAGGAGATAGTGTATCTCAATCCAACTATGCACAGATCATTGGGAGTCTGATGCATTTGATGAATTTCAAGAGACCAGACATTGCACACGCAGTGTCTAGGTTGAGTAGATATACTCAAAATCCCAATCAAGTTAATTGGAATGCCTTGAGCAGAGTATTAAAATACTTTAAAGGTACTACTAATTATGGTATCTTTTATAGTGGGTTTCCCACTGTATTAGAAGGATACAGTGATGCGAACTGGATCTCTGATTCAGATGAGACAAAATCCACAAGTGGATATGTGTTCACCCTTGGAGGAGGTGTTGTGGCATGAGAGTCATCTAGGCAAACAATTATTGCCAGATCAATTATGGAGTCTTAGTTTGTTGCCCTAGACTTAGCTATAAACGAAACAGAATGGTTAAGAAATCTCTTAATTAACATTCCACTTGGAATGAAACCAACTCCTTCTGTGTCTATGCATTGTGATTGCCTAACGGCAATAGCCGTTGCAAAGAATAAGACTTTCAATGGCAAGAATGGACATATTCGTCTAAGACATGATGTGGTAAAACAACTCTTAAAAGATGGAATTATTTTCATTGACTATGTGAAGTCAGAAGTGAATTTGGCTGATCCTCTGATTAAACCCTTGGGTAGAAAATTGATCAGGGATACATCGAGGGAAATGGGACTAAAGCCAATTGTGAAAAACCAATAGTGATGGTAACCCAACCTATGTGAATAGAGATCCCATGAAATAGGTTCATATGGGTAGTAAGAAGTCACTTATTAGTTATACTAAACACTATATAAGATATGATGTCCTTTTTATGGTGTAAATAGTGTAAAAGCTGCAAAGTTGAGAGGCTAGATTATAAAACTCTTAATGATTTACCATATCCCTTATGGGTGGTTTATTAATTGCAGAATACACTTGATGGAAATCACCTATATGAGTGTGAAGCGAGGTCGCTTCCATGAGAATTTGGCTAATTCTCTAGAGCACTCATGAATACCGGGCTCTGGTCAATTTTGTGTCAGGTTAATTCGGGTTCGGGCTCGGGTTGGGTTTTGGCCAGATCATTTACCCATTTTCTCCCCAGATGAATAATATCATAAATCTTTTCAAATTTTATATGTAATTTATTAGTTTACCTTTTAAAACATATTCATATAAAAAACTATACACCGTAGATGAAATTTTCAGAAATTATTATTTATTTTCAAATATTAGTATTGAATTCAGGTTTTTCAGGTTCGGGTTCGGGTTTTTTCGGGTTTCAGATTTTTCGGGTTCTGATTTTTTTGGGTTTGAGCTTTTTCGGGTTCGGGTTTTTTTTGGGTTCGAGTTCAGGCGGGTTCAGGTATTTGACTTTTTTAGTCAATCGGGTTTAGGTCGGGTTCGGGTTTAGGTTTTTCGGGCGGGTTTTTCTCATGTCGGGTTCATTTTGCCACCTATAATCATAGTATTTTAAAAACCACACATTAATATTTGATTACCTAAAACATAACGTTTTGATCTTTGAATGAGATTAGGGTGCTAAACACCACCCCACTTTTTACACTTTTGCCCTTTGCTTCATTTTCTAAGATTTCAAATCCTCTGAAATCTTGAAGCTATCACGAACGTAAAATAGCCCAAGAACTCAGAAATGGACGATGACGTGCCGTATTTTGATGATGATGTAATAAAAATGCAAGTTTTTAGAAATTTGGGGCTGATGACCGTGCCGCCCCAGGAGGGCGGCAGGTCGTGGTATGTGGCGCCCCAGGAGGGCGGCATGAACCATGGTTTGCCGCCCCAAATGCCACGGCCTGCTGCCCTAGGAGGGCGGCACATGCAATTTTTTTATATATTTATAAAAAATAATTTTATTATGTAGTATACTATTAGTAGTTTGGGTCAAGATTAATATTATCATGTATTATGTATTGTTAGTATTGAGGCAAAATATTTTTTTGTAACATTATTATGTATTATGTAACATTGTTAGTATTGGGTCAATATTAGTATTATTATGTATTATGTATTATGTTTACTAAAGTTTTATTCGATATTTGAATTTACTATATTATATGTAATTAAGTTTGGATGATAGTTTTCATTATCTATTTTGGGGAAATTACTGTCAATTTCCATTTAGCGAAAAATGGGGTAACATTATTGTACATTTATCAATGGAGCATTAGACTCAAATCGAAAAAAAAAAAAAAGCACCTCAGAAAGGAGGAAGTTGATTTTGACCTTCCCTTTGTTGATGATTCCTTTTATGGTTGATCGAGCGAAAATTAGCCCTATTTTTATAGCTATTTTTCCATGCTTTTTGCTATTTTTATGTGTATTTTTACCCTATTTTATAAGTAATTGTGTTTTTAGATCTTGAAGACAAGAAAAGTGGAAACTTGTTGTTTTTCACTCATTTTGGAGCTATTTTGGTGACTTTTACTCAATTATGGACTTAGCAAATTGGAGTGAAGAATTGAAGATTTGAAGTTCATGTTTGAAGATAATCTGAAGATTTGAAGTTCGTGTTTGAAGATAATCTGAAGATTTGAAGATCCTTGAAAAATTATTTCAAGAAGCAAGAATTGAAGATTTGGAGCTTATTTGCAAAGGATTGAAGCCAAGCCTAGAACAAGGCCGGAAGTTAAGGATTTTTGGATATTTTATATGAGATAATACTCAACTCATATAAGCCCACAATTGGAGTTAAAATCCCAATTAGTACCGCATGAACCCTCCATAATATCCAAATCCCGTAATTTCCCGCAACAAGTCCTATTTGGATTAGGATTCAGCGCAGTCTCGGTAAAAAGGCCATAACTTTCAACTTAGATGTCCGTTTTAGTCCCATTAGTAGCCGTTGGAAAGATAATTCCGAGATCTACAACTTTCCATTGAAATCCAAAACCCAGTTCTGCCATCTTCAAGCCCAAATTTTTCGTCGAACCTTCTGCAGAAATCCAGAATTTTCTGGATTCCTATTTTGACTTGGATTTCACTCTAGGAAGACTTTTAATCCAACTTGGAGACCAAGTCAGCCTCTAAACCGTCCTAGACCCTTTCCTAAGTCTATGAGGAGTCTAATTAGTCCACTATAAATAGCCACCTCCTGTAACACAAATCACATACGTTCACACAATTCTCTATCATCTTTTTCTTAGATAATATTTTAGTTTTTTTTCTAGTTTTAGACTAGATGTGTCGACACCCTCTCTTTGCATAGAGAGGTGCGGCAAACCTAGGGTTTTAAGAAGGAGATTCCACCCTTTCTAGTCTTGTAAGTTTTCTTATGCCTCTCATGGATTTGGGAAAATCCATGAGTAGCTAAATTCTTAATACTTCTTATCCTTTGGTGAATTCAATCAATTGATTATGGTGAGATTTCTGTACTTATTATTTGATGTTAGTTCATGATAGATGGTAAGCCAAGTCTCTATTTTATTTTATGATCTTGATGATTATTGATTTATGTGGCCAGTGAAGACGTAGTTGGATAGATCTATAGCTAAATCAAATAAGGCCTTACCTCTGAGTTTGATTGTTTGGTAGCAAATTGAGAAGATTGACCTCGACTAAATGAGACTAGTTTACTAATAACCGAGAAATTGATTATTATCTGGTTCTACTTGCAGGCATGTGTGAAAAAAAAAACTTTATTGTTAATGCTTTGTTCTGCATTGATCTTTAAGCCCTGAAAAAGTAATTGATCGCTGAAGGAATAAAAGGGATAACTGCAGTTTTGACCGGCCTCTTATCTAATATACATGTTTGGATTTTCCTAGACCAGGGATCATCAAGAATAAAATATTGAATTCATCTTTTAAATCAAGGATCCATAGTTAATTTGATTGATTCATACCCAGAGAAGAAGTATGCCTTTTAATTATTGTTTTTTTTATAATTTGCCATAGATTTAGATTTAATTGACTTTGCTTTGTTTTAATTGCTTTCTTTCAATTGATAATTTTAATCCCATGTTTTCTTTTTAAAAGTAATTTTTGGAAAAGATTTATTCTTTGGATAAGATTATTACACTTCTCTGTGGGATTCGACCCTTACTTGTCCTATCTACTTATGTGGGGATTATTTTATGATTGTTGACGACATGATCATAATTTTGGCGCCGTTGTCGGGGAAGGGAAGTAAGAATAAATCCGAGGATTAATCTGCTCTAGAAGTTTTGTTTTTACGTTTTTTCTAAAAAAAAAATATTTTCTTGCACCGAAAAAAAATTTAAGGTTTGCGTTAGTTTAAAAAAATTATTATTTTCCGTCTTTAATTTTAATTTTTAAGAGCTTTTACTGATAATTTTTCTTTTTAGTTTTATTTGATTGTTCTAGAAAGTTGCATGCCAAAGACAAGAAGTAGTGGTATAGAAGATTTAGAATTGAATCCTGAACCAGAAAGAACACTATTTCAACTAAGGAAGGAGACACAAAGCCGACAACAAGAAGAGGAGTCATCCAATTCGAGTTCTCAACCAAGTTCTCCTAAATCTGCCACAACATCATCAGAAGACATGGCTAACGCAGAAGTTCCTAAGACTCTGAGAGAATTAGCTGCACCAAACGTCACTGCACAACGCTTAGCAATTCGATACCTAGATACAACTGGAAACTTTGAGATAAAATCTGGATTTATTCAAATTTTACCCAAATTTCATGGTTTTTCTAGAGAAGATCCTCACCGTCATCTTACTGATTTCCAGATCGCCTGTGTATCAGCAAGTATTCAAGGTATTCCTGAAGATCAATTCATGTTAAGAACTTTTCCGTTCACTCTTGTGGATCGTGCAAAAGATTGGTTGTACCTCTTACCCACTGGTTCAATCACATCTTGGACGAGTCTTAAGAAATTGTTCTTGTAAAAGTACTTTCCTGCTCATAAAGTATCAAGTATAAGGAAGGAGATTTGCGGAATTAAGCAACGCCATGGAGAGACAATGCATGAATATTGGGAACGTTTCAAGACACTATGTGCGAGCTGCCCCAATCAGCAAATCAATGAATAGTTGCTGATCCAGTACTTCTACGAAGGATTACTACCGTTTGACGGATCTTCCATAGATTCTGCAAGTGGAGGAGCTTTCATAGACAAAACTCCCACAAAAGCTTGGACTTTAGTGGAAAACATGGCTACAAACATTCAACAATTTGGATCTCGAGAAGACTATTCAAGAGAAGGCAATACAAGAAGAATTAATGAAGATTCTACCTATTCAACCTCATTGGAGCAACAACTTCAAGAAATGAATCAATAAATCGCTATGCTCACTGATTTGTTCCATGCGAATTTTTCAAGTGTGCCTAAGGTTTATGGAATTTGTTCTCAAGGACACTATACTGATAACTACCCTTCTTTGGAAGTCAACAAGCAAGAAGTCAATGTTGTGGGAATACAAGGAGCTTATCAAAGGAAGCCTGAGCCTTATTGGAGACCTGAGCAACCAAGTCAACAATATGGGAACCAAGGTAACTTTCAAGGAAGGCCAATGAATTTTCAAAGGTCTAATTTTCAATCTTCACAAGCTATTTCTATCGAGATGCAACAAATTAAAGAAGCTATGGAGATGATGAGGAAACAAATTAGTCAACTGGCTAGTGATATGAGTGATCTCAAGACACAAGGTCAACAAAGGATTCCATCGCAACCAAAGGTACCTCCTAGAGAGAATATCAGTGCAATTACTTTAAGGAGTGGAAAAGAGTTAGATGAACCCTATCCAACCCTTGCCGCACAACAAGATGAAGGAGAGTCAAGCTACACCAAAGAAGAAGATTGCAAGTGCCTGTCAAAGAACTCAAGATTGAAGATGAACCCAATAACAAAGAAGTTGCGCCGAATACTGAAAAAGACAAGGAGAATGTCGCGGTCAAGCCTAAGAATCAAAAGGAGCCCTTAGTGCCTTTTCAATCAAGATTGAAGAAGTCAGAGAAAGAAGATGATGATCAAGATATTTTGGAGATACTTCGAAAAGTTGAGGTCAACATCCCACTTCTTGATGCCATTCATCAAATTCCAAATTATGCAAAGTTCCTTAAACAACTTTGTACCAACAAGAAAAGGTTACAAGGTAAGGTAAGTGCTGGAGCTAATGTCTCTGCTGTGCTTCAAAAGAGTTTACCTCCAAAGTGCAAAGATCCAGGTATGTTTTCTAGTACTTGTTCTATTGGAATAAGTATTATAGAGAATGCTATGCTTGATTTAGGTGCTTCTTTAAGTGTGTTGCCTTATTCTTTTTACAAATCTTTGAATCTTGGTTCTTTGAAGACTACTGCTGTTATTCTGCAGTTAGCTGATGGATCTTTGGTTCATCCCAAAGGTGTTTTAGAGAATATCTTAATTAAAGTTGAACATTTGATTTTTCCTATTGACATATTTGTTATGGATATGGAATATTCGAAAGATCAATGTCCTCTTTTATTAGGAAGACCTTTCCTAAAGACTTCTCATACTAAGATTGATGTATTCAATGGTTCATTGACCATGGAATTCGATGGTGAAGTCATCCACCCTAGAATTTCATCTCAATTGCCTTTGAAATTTAATAATTTTGTTTGTGTTGTAAACTTTAAGTGGGTTAAGAAAGAAGTAATTGAAGATTCTTCATCAACATCGCCTGCTCAAATTTCCAAAGGAAGACAAAGGATTGCCGCCTTTCAACAACAAAAAGATGAAAATTTCTACCAATTCTGGGATAGATTCAAGATGCTTTGCGCCAATTGCCCTCACCATGGCATATCACAACAAATTTTGATTACATACTTCTATCAAGGATTAGGAGTAGATGATCAAATTCTTTTTGATAGCATCGACAATATTCCCTTGTTTGATAGAACTCCTAATGCCGCATATGAAGCATTGGAAGCCTTGTCTAAAGCAATTGAACCCCCCAGCTTTAGAGAGAAGAAAGATCGAGAGGAAGAAGCAAAGGAAAAGCTAAAAGTCAGCAATAATCAAGAAGTTCCACCATCCCTGAAGATTGATCGACCAAGCCACCCTTCAACTAAGGAGCAAGACATAGATCTTATACATAGAATTAAAGTTGGAAGCATTCATCAACATAAGAAGGAAAGTTTTCCCCAATTTTGGCAAAGATTTAAGAAGCTATGTGTTGATAACCCTCAACATGGTTATGATCAGAGAAGATTGGTTCGAATTTTCTATCAAGGATTAAGAGCTTCTGATCGATTGGCTGTCGACACTTTCATCTACATTCCACTGTTCGATCATAGCACTGCTGACATATATAAGGTATTGGAGAATTTTGCTCAGATGCTAACCAATGCACCGAAGGAAGCTGCCCAAGGATATGATCGAGCCAACCGAGTAAGTATGATCATGCAAACGAAGTTTCACACTCCCAATGCCTTCAATTTTTTCTTCACCATTATTAGCCATGTAGACAGGCTTATCACACTTCTTAAGTTTTGAAAACCATTCTTTCTTTGTGCAAATATGTTCAGAACAAGCAGAATCAAACACCCACATATTTCTAGTATCTTTCTTTTCTTCTTGCACCATCAAAACAACATCTTCATCAGAATATTCCTCACTATCAGCAGTAGCAACATTAACACCACCCTTATTCTTCTCTTTAGATTTCATGAAATCCCCCAAATCTTTCTTTAACTTCTTGCAATAGGCTTTTATGTGCCCCATCTCATGACAATAATAGCAGTCCTTATTGCTGAAATCAACCCTTGGCCTCGAACTTGATCTTCCTCTTTCATTGAATCTACCCCTCGGTCTTGCATCATTCTTATCTCTTCCATTAGTTCTTCCACGCTCCACCGTGAGAGCATCATTCTCTTCATCTTTCTTTTCAGTCTCTTTCAATCTATCATACTCAAAAATTGCAGAAGTCACATATTGCAAACTCAAGGTTTTCCTACCAACCATGAAAGCTCTAGTTACAGGATCATACCTGTCGGTAAGAGAATTAATCAACAAAACTGCTTTATCAACCTCTTTCATGACTTCATCAACACTTGTCAGCTGAGTAACCAATCTATTGAACTCGTTTAGGTGTGCCCTTAAACTTGTTCCCAACTTCATCTTTAACCCAAATAATTCTCTCTTCAAACACAACAAGTTAGTAATTGATTTTGACATATAAATCGACTCCAACGTATCCATCGACTCCTTTGGGGTTTTCACATCTAACACATCATACTTAATTTCAGTAGTAAGAGACAAACGAATGTACTCACTGCTTTTCGTTGAATATCTCTCCACTTATTGTCATCCATCGCAGAAGGCTTATCAGCTTCAAGCGCATCTCCTAATCCTTGTTGTACTAACACATCTAAAAACTGTTTGTTCCATTAAACTTCTCAATCTCAAACTTCAAAGCTGATCCGCTACTGGTGTCTGCCATCTTCAATCAACCAAGCTCTTGATACCACTTGTTGTAACTTCGGATATCCCAGAAATTAACCAAACAAATAATTAAAGCGGAAAACAACAAAGCAAATTTTCTTGTGGACATATGCCGCAAATCTGCACTATCAAATCAATCAATTACAATCAACAATCATAACAATCTCTCTCGCAATCTCTCAATCTAATCAAGCCAACATGGGTGATTCTCTCACAACAACATAAAACTATCTCAGTTTTTTCTCTCTCTCACAATTTCACACAATCTCTCACACACAATATTCTCTCTCACGCACATAAAAAAATAAATATAAAGTGTTTATTTATACTAACACAAACTTGGACTCCAAGAATCCTTTTCCTATTAGGATTCTTGTCCACCAATCAAAAAATTCTAGAAAAATCCTAACCCAAATCTAATTAGGAATTGAGGTAAAAATCCTAACATCTCTTAATTGCCATAGTAACTGTTATGTTGCAATGGGAAACTGCAAAATTGATATATTGACTTTACTAGCTTTGTAAATTTAAACGGTGTCGTAATCAAATACCATCCCTATCAAGAGAGAAATGCCTGTAAATGAAGATTGATATGTGGCATATGACACCTAAACAACTTAATTTCCTTTATCTTATTTATATATCTCTAAATAATCAGAACCTATGTATATTAAGCTCCATTAAGCTCAGAAGATTACAAAACATGAGTCAAAAGTTTCCATCAAAAGTGGGAAAGAAATACTAGTGAATGTCTCCAATGGGTCTAATCAAGCCAACCAAGATAGAAATATGGTTTTTATACATCATAATCACATAGGAAAAGTTAAATGGGTAAATTACATGATTAGTCACTTAACTATTTGATGATTTCTATTTTGGTCATCCAACTTTAAAAAATAATGTTTTAGTCACTAATGTTTACAAAACATCTTCTTTTAGTCACTTTGCCGTTAACATTAACAGAATTTGAAAAAAATATAAATAAAATAAATTAATCAGAATTATATTTTAAAAGGAAAAAAGAGAATGGAGGGAGACGTCATTTTGTAGGGAATAAAAAAAGAACAAAGAAAATATATATTATAGCACAGTATACAACAACAATGGATTGCTTGAATGTCTTGCTATGCATGTCAATGGTCTTATTTCTTAGAAATTTTTTTTGTTTTAATGTGCATATACTGCATAATAACTGGTTTGACAAAAATGGGAAGTGAAAAAAGAAGGCAATTTGGGTTGCGTTTGTTATTGTTGTCAAAGGCAACAACAATCTTCTTGGGTTTGGTTTTTTGGAGACATGGAAAAGGCTGAACTGGATTTGAAAAAATATTGGAGACGAATGATGTAATTAACCCAAGTTAAATTTAGTGAAACCAAAGCTTATTGTGTTTTTCTCACAGCAATAAATTGAAATTAATACTAGTAATTGCTAATTGAAGTGACTGATGATGTGTTGTTTACAACTAACAAGCATTGCACATTAGCTTTACTAAAGAGAATTAATTAAGATACCATGCATGTTCTAACTTTCCTTTTCCTATTGTTAATGGTCTTAATGTACTTTTTGACCCTCCAACTAGGCGAAATGTGTCATATTAGCCCTCAAACTTTATTTTCGGCCAAATAAATCCCTGAATTTGGTAGTTCCTGTCAAATCACCCATTTCCTAACTGGACAAGTTGGAATCACCGATGTGCCATGCGACAGGGAAATTCCTCATGGCAATAGGACCCACTTAACTAGTGACACCCACTTAATTGAGTTTTGGTCACTGAAATGGCATGTATGTACGTGAAAATTTAACCTAGATATAGGGTCCATGTAACATGCCACATTATCGATCCAAACATCTTTGTTAGTCTCTTGTACTAAAAAATGGGTAATTTGCCCGAAATTGTCAAATTCAAATGCTTATTTGGTCGAAAATAAAGTTCAAGGGCTAATATGACACATTTCACCAAACTGTAGGGCCAAAAAGTATTAATGTCATGGTGAATCTTACAGTCTTTACAATGGCATGATTCATGAAGCCAAGCAGCAAAAAAGCAGCCAACCGACAGAGTAATACTTAGTACTAATTAAATACAGAATTATATAATCCCCGACTACAAAGCCCTATTAACTGGATCATATAGCAATGTTGTTTCACTTTTGAGCCTGTATTTAATAACTGCCACTCTCTGGTGTAGCTTCTCTTCCTTATTCTGAAGTTTGACTTTGACCCCAAGTTCACAAGTTCAACGTCTCTCCCCGTAGACCAGTTGATTTCATAAACGTTTTTATGGAAAAATGTCCGCATGCCCAAACTTCCTAGACCAAACCGTCACATGGCTGGTCTAATCTTAGAACTTAGAAGGGCTTGAAACGCGTCCTTGGCCCATGAACTCATGAACTGGATTTTATAATTGTGTTGTTAATAAATACAGGAGAGATGTTATGGTTTGCTTGATTTTTTTTGGCTGGTAAAATTTGGATGTTATGGTTTGCTTTGCTTAATTTGGAGCCAACTTTATGAAAAAAAAATAAAATAAAAAAATAGATGTTTGCCAATTGTAACCTCCCTCCCGCTCTCTTATAACAGCAAATCCACCCAATTTACTCCTAACAGCTCCTATGCAATTTTACTCTTCAAGATGGTTTTGGTTTTAGACATCTGAATTTGTAATGCAACCCATTAAAACCAACTTTACAGCAACAAAACATATGGAAATAGCCATCTTATTCGTTGTTTTCAGTTTTTTTTTTTGGAAATAAAAACCAATCTTTTCGTGTATTTCATAGAATCCAAAGAACATAATAATCTCTGTGAAAACCATTGTAGAAAGATCAAAAAAAGTTAAAAGGTTTTCGTTTTTCCTGCAAAATGGACATCAAAGTAGAAAACAAGCAACCCCTTCTGCGAAACAACAAGGAAGATAAGGTGGAAGAAGCGCAGCAAATCATTTCGCAAAATGCATGCGAGACAGACGCAATATTCCAAAAGCAACCAAAAACCAAAAGACAAAAAGTGGTGAGAAAAACCTTCAAAGGAACAGCAGTTTTGTCAAAGCTTCTCCCGACAGGTTCAGCCCTCACATTCCAGTTACTTTCCCCGGTATTAACAAATTCAGGCCAATGCAAAACCTACGTCAGCCAAAACTTGACACTGGGGCTCGTCGCCTTTTGCGCCACCTTGTGTTTCTTTATTTCTTTCACCGACAGTTTCAGAGACGATAAGGGCAAAGTACGATACGGGGTAGCGACGTTAAGAGGGTTGTGGGTTATGGATGGCGGCGCTGTCAAACTGACAGCAGAGGAGGCAGAAAAATATCGGCTGAAATTCATTGATTTTGTCCATGCTTTCATTTCCCTAATTATATTTACAGGGCTTGCTCTGTTTGATCAAAATGTTGTCAAGTGCTTTTGTAAAACGCCGTCGGAAGAGACCAAGGAGCTGCTAACGGTGTTGCCTATCGGCATTGGAGTCATTGGTAGCATTTTGTTTGTTTCATTCCCTACCAAGCGCCATGGAATTGGCAATCCTCTCTCTAAAACTTAATCCTTCAATTCTTTCTTGCCCTGTATACACACCAGCCATTTCTCTGTTTCCAGGATCTTATTTCCAATATTTCTCCACCTATTGCCCAAAATTCTATATGATTTTTGTATAACTACTTCATTTGTTAATTGGCTGGCTGGTGATTGTTTAAACATTCAACTTGTCAATTAGCAATCCGATTCCCATGTCTTATTGTCATCATCATATTTAGCCAACTTTTGATGGCTTAAAAGTAACTCAAATATTCAAAATTCAACTCTTTAAAGAATTCTATATTCTTATTCTTATATTATGTATAATAATCATTTAGATTAGGTAGAAGAAGTACAATTCAGATTTCAGAAAATAGATAAATTTTTGGGCCTTATCTAAAATTTATGATGTTTGTTTGGTGTCAAAAAAAGAAGTGTTGTTACCTATTTATATGATGTAGTCTTCGGTGCACCCGTTGTGATGCACCCATTCAATTATGGCCATTGGATGCAATATCTATTTTTCTGACCATCGGATATTAAAAGGTTTAACCTGCTAAACCGGTTTTTACACCTTTTTTATTCTTACCGTTGATATCAATTACATTTTTTTACTAGATCAGCAACCCAAATGCTTAAACGTAAAAAAGTTAGAGAAAAAATAATAAATCAAGTAAAAAAATGTAGTTGATATCAACGGTTGGAATAAAAAATGTATAAAAATCTATCACAAGGACTACCTTATACGAATTCATTCCAAAAGTTTTTAAAACCGGTTTAACAGGAATAAAAGTTTAGGGTAATGACTAAAAGAGTGACTAATGACACGTATATAATGGTTGATGTACAATAGATGAGAGACGTCACCCTACACGTTCTAAAAGAGTGAAAAAGTGAACTGAATGGGAGAATTCTGGCAAAAGAAAAAAACTGAATGGGAGAAAAAAAATAGCGTGTTTTTGACGCGCTAATTATGTGAGTAGGGGATGCAAAAGTCTTGACAACAATCTTCGTATCGAACGAAAAGAGAAGAACGGAGAAAGAAGTGGATTTTTTGGATAATGGATAATTGGATTACATGCTGTGTCTGAGTGTTTACTCTATTTATTACTAATCTCAACCCAATCACAAATCGCAAACCAAATCAATAAAAGCCAAAAATCTTGCGTAGCTTAAGAGGAAAGAAAAAACCCAAATTCCTGAATCAAATCCCTTCACACCTCACACAATATATATACCTCCTATTTTGAAATTCAAAAAACATAAAAGAAAAAGAATCCATCTCATCTGACAAATTACTTCCTCACTCTCACTCTCCCTCTCCTTATCTATGATTTATTTTATTATACTTAATTTAATTTAATACTATAGTACATAACAAAGAAAATAAATCATTTCAAAAAAACAAAAAGAGAAAAAAAGAATTTCAACAATGGGATGGAGTTGGATTAGAGAGAGAATGAGTGTTCTTCGTTGTTGCTCCTCGTTTCTCATTTTCTTTTCCAAATCAAACTTCCTCTTTTTGTTTTTATTAATAGCATTTCTCAACAAATCTTTCATTATTATTATCACTATTCTCATTTTCATCTATCCACGACATACGACTAACGTTATTATCTTATTCATACTTTAATTTCATTTATATTAGTAATTGGAATTATTATTCCCCAAAATCTCATTCTTTACAGCAACATCTCAATCACACACTCAACGATACGAAACCATCGATTCTTTGAGTTAAAGACAGATAACTTTTTTTACGCATTTGCTTTTCTTTTAGAGAGAGAATGGCTTTCTACTCTATTTATTTAGTATTGTTTGTTTTGTTGTTTTATTTATTTAATTAATTTATTTACGCTTAGTTTTTCACCTTTTTTTTGTCAAATTTGCACCTCTTTCAATCCCTAGTTTTTACACACAATCTCCCCATTGTCTTCTTCTTTTTCTTATTCTCCATCGGATTTTCTTTTTTTTTTTAAGTTCCTTGATGATCTCATTCTCAGTGTTTTAGACACTAAAATACAGTTTCTGCTTTGTTGGTTGAATTTCTAGGGGTTTCTTTTTGGTTTAATCTTGAGGAATGGAGAGTGGTGGTGTTAGTGGCGGCGCTAGTGGCGGTGGCGACAGCGGAGGAAGTTCGAAAGGGAAGAAGAAGAAGCTACCGGAAGGAGAAACAACGGTCAAGCGGAAAATGAAGACTGCTTCTCAACTTGAAGGTTTTTTTTTAAAAAAAATTAAAAATAAAGGTTAGTCTTTTACAACATTTGCTAATTTGGAGTTGTTTCAACGGAAATGTACCTATCGGAAGCTACAAGGGCGGAATTATCTGTGCAATTGGGGCTAACGAGTAGGCAGTTACAAATGTGGTTCTACCACCGCCAACTTAAGGATAGTAAGGCACCGTCGGAGAAGCGACAAAAGAAGGATTCTGCATCACTGGCCCACGTTGTTGGAATAGCAGGAGAGGGAATGAAAGCTGGTGAGGCGGGAAATGAGCATGGATCAAGTGGGTCCAGTATGTTCAGCCACGAACTGGAACTGAGAAGAGGGGTCCCAAGACCTGGAATGGCTGTTCCAAGGTACCATGAGGTGCCTCACTCAATGGCGGAGCTGGAGCTTCGAGCTATAGCATTTGTGGAATTACAGCTAGGTGAGCCCATAAGGGATGATTGAATTTGATCTCTTGCCCCCTGGTGCATTTGGCGCACCAATAGGTAAGTTATTGAAATTTCTTTCCTATTACTCAAAAAGAATGTGAATGTATATTTTAGCTTAAATATGCGATTGATTAAGAAACTTGAATTCAATCAATTTGACAGCAGTAGTTTCAAGATAATTTTAATGGTCATTAGGATTAATGCCAACTTGTTTAACATGTAGCTTATGGCACTCGTTCTTGTCACACATTAATAGTTACCATAGGTGGTTTGAATGAAGTTAGGAATTTCTTAGCCTACAACACCTTTTTGTAGATTGTTGAACTCTGAGTTCCATTGGTCGGGGTTCAATCTTGGAAAGCTCAAGTAGCCCCAGTGATCGGTCGTCAGCAATCATAAAAATAATCCCATTAAAACCTAACTAAGTAGATAGGGCAAGCAGGGGTCGATTCTCACAGAGAAGGGGAATAGACTTATCAAAAGAATAAATCTTCTCTAGAAAAAATTACGTTTAAAACAGAAAACAGGGGATTGAAATCAACAATTAAAAAGAAAGCAATTAAACTAAAAACAAAGCAAAATAAATTAGATCTAAACTATGACAATTAATAAAGAAAACAATAAAAAAACATACTTCTTCTCCAATGGTAGAAATCAATTAAATTAACTATGGATCCTTGATTTAAAAGGTGAATTCAATATTTAATTCTCAATTAGATAATTGGTTTAGGAAAATCCTAAAATGCATATTGGATAAAGCTCTTGATCCGGTGTGAGTTATCCCTTTTATTCTTTAAACAATTGCCTCTTGATCCAGTGTGATAATTGTCCAAGAACAAAGCATTAAGAGCAATTATAATTTTTTACGCATGCATAACAAGTAAAACCAAACAATAAGTAACTAAATCACCCATTGATTTTTAAATCCCTTGGAAGGAAGATCCTTCACTTCCAACTGTTACCTCACAATCAAACCCGAACGATCCTTTTATGGCTTGATTTAACAATAGATCTGTCAAATTATATCATTAGCCGTGGCTCTAAATCCACAATCATCAAGATCATAAAATAAAACACAGATTTAAAAACTATCAATCAAGAACAAACATCAAATTATAAGCACATAAATCTCACCATAATCAATTGATTGAATTCACCAAAGGATAAGAAGTATTAAGAATTTAGCTACTGATGGATTCGGAAAAATCCATGAGAGACAAAAGAAAACTTACAGAACTTGAAGCCGAAATCTTCTTGAAAAAACCCTAGGACAAATTGCACCCCTCTATGCAAAGAGAGGGTGTCTACTCCTTTAGCCTAAAAACTAGAAGAAAACTGTAAAATAAGACAAAAATGGAATTGTGATCTAGGGTTACATAAGGTGGCTATTTATAGTGGACTAATTAGATTTCATATAGACTTAGGAAGGGTGTAGGATGGTTTAAAGGTCTAACTTGGTCTCCAAGTTGGCTTAAAAGTCTTCCGAGAACCGAAATTAGAGTGAAAATCGGACTCTAGAAAATTTTGGAATCGCAAAGCAAGTTCGGCAGCAATTTCGGGCTTGAAGATGGCAGAACTGAGCTTCGGGCTTCACGTAAAGTTGTAGATCTCGGAGTTAGCTTTCCAACGCCTACTCACACGCATTTTTTGGACGTCTAGATCAAAAGTTATGGCTTTTTTACCGACACTGCGCTGAATCCTAATCCAACTAAGACTAGTATGCGGGAATTGGATATTTTGGAGGATTTATGCGGCACAAATTGGGATTTTAACTCCAATTGTGGGCTTATATGAGCTGAGTATTATCTCTTATTAAATATCCAAAAATCAAAGGCTTCCGGGCTTCTCCATAATTTGTATTCAATCCTTCGTGATTTAAACTCAATCCTCAATTCTTGGTCCTTGAAATAATTCTTCAATGGTCTTTAATTCTTGAAATTGTCTTCAATAAATCTTTAATCACGAACTTCGAATCTTCAAATCTTAACTCCAAATTGCTAAGTCCATATTTGTGCAAAAAGTCATCAAAATAGCTCCAAAAATAGTAAAAAACAATAAATTTCCACTTTTCTTCTTTTCAAGACCTAAAAACACAAATACTTATAAAATAGGGTTAAAATACACATAAAAATAACCAAAAACATAGAAAAATGACTGTAAAAATAGAGTTAATTTTAGCTCGATCACCCAGCCCCCCATAAAGTAAAAAGGGACTCCCTTGGATACAAGAAATATGTGTGAGTGATAAATGCTCATTAGGTTAATTCAGCTTCTGCTCTGACCAGTAAAAACAGTAACTACTTGTGTCCAAAAATGGTTGGTAGCACCATACGGAATTAAAAAAGGAATGGCTTTCTCAGCTACATATGCTTGATCTAAAGTGAATGCAATTCTTGAGCTGCCAAAAGTGTGATTTTTCTTGAGTAACAATTTAGTTTGGATTGAATTTTATGTTTCATTGGTCTTCGTGAGAATTGGTTCCACTTTTTCCCCAAAAAAACCTGTGATGTTAAGTGATTGCAATGTAAATAACATTCAACACTCTGTCCTTGGCTTTGCATGTAGTCTTTCAACTTCATGTCAATCAGCGTTGGAGTTAAAGGTGCCCTAGTCATTAACAACTGCTTTTCTACTTCTTTTCATTCCTTGTGTATGTTTAGGAGCATCACCAGCAGTGCAACAGAAACAACCTGGACAACCTTTTGAGACCAAAATATATGAACGACTTGCGACAAAAGCAGTAAAGGTTAGATCTCATTCACTTCCATCTTTGTGTAGGAGATAGTGTTGTAAATTGCCATTTTGCTTTATATGCCTGTTATTGATATTGTTCTGCTTGTACAAGAACCAAGGGGACCATAAATGATTGCTTTAATGTTACCTGGATTTGAGAAAATTGGGGGAATTAAAAACATCATCCATCTTTCATGTATATCATGGTCGGAAAACTAAATTTTTTGCTATGGATAGTTATCATACGGGTTTTGCTGCGCCAATGAGGGCAGAGTTGCGATAACAGCCAAAGGTGCAGGATTCATCATCTTTTCTTGATTAAAAGAACCTTTTTCCATGGCATTTTTCACAAGTAAAAAGAGATGGTCACCTGTTACGGACCAAGTTTTTTAGAAAAAGACAGCAGGAAATCCGTCAAAGCGGCAAGTGTTAAATTTTCTGTTAGGTGCCTTTTCTTTGGCATCAAAACAGAAGGAATTTTATTAACAATGAACCAAAATCTCATACATCAATGTTCAAGACTTAACGAAAATAAGAACTCTAAACAAGCAAAGTTCGGTTAATTGCTTTTATGTGGTGAATCTCAAATGGCTGTATATTTGATTTACTGATAAAATAAAATTGAATGGATTTAGTAGAAACAACTGTTTTATTCATTCTTTTTATTTGTTATTTTTTAAAAATATTTTGCCCCTATTTCAAATCTTCTGATAATTCGTTTTGGTAGATTATCTTCGGTAGACATATGCATAACATTTTATTTTCCTTATATCAAAATTAAGTCTGGTGATAAGAAAATTATAGACCATGTTCCACCCTCAGGGTTCTGTGAGGCTGTTCATGAATATCAATTTCTTCTAGAGCAGCCAACTGTTAAAACTGAAACGCATGAAAGAGTTGCCCCATCCTACTACTATGGTTCACCCAGAGATGGCCCCGATGCCAGGGTCTCATCATCATATGCTGGGCATTCATCTGCACATGGAAATGAAGAAGTACCTTCTGGATATCGATTTCCAAGTCAGATGCCTAATTTGAATCTTTTGCCTCAGCAAAGCGGGCAGGAACACCCCTTACCTACTGCTTCGAGAGAGTATGATAATGTTTCACGAAAGAACTCTTTACCAAATGTTGCTCTTGCTGCTAATATTGGTGCTCACCCAATTCCTGCACTGGAGATCCCATTTTTAACATCTGATAGGAGGGTCAGTCTCTATGAGGATGTTTTCCGAATGGAAAGGAAGCGTAAGGTGCACTGTTATTTGCAATGAAGCATCCCATGGCTTTTACTTGTAATGGCATCTGATGAATCTTTAATCTTTATCTATGTTTTCTAGAGTGAAGAGGCTAGAATAGCACGCGATGTTGAAGCACATGAGAAAAGGATTCGTAAGGAGCTTGAAAAACAGGATATGTTGAGGCGAAAGGTTAGGCTTGCAGTTTTCTCTCTCTTCTTTGTATTTTTAAATTTTTTCTATTGGAGTTGTAAATTTTGCACTAATATTTTCTTTGTGTGTATTAAGAGAGAAAAGCAAATAAGAAAAGAAATGGAGAGAATTGACCGAAAAAGGCGGAAGGAAGAGGAGAGGCTACTTCGTGAGAAACAGCGGGAGGAAGAGAAATACCAGAGAGAGCAGAGGCGTGAACTGGAGCGTAAGGAGAAGTTCCTGTTGAAGGAATCCGTTAAAGTTTTTCTAGCTTACCCCTGTTTATTCAAACTTTAGCACATCGATTTTGATATAATTATGCCGCTTTGTGGACTAAGGCTGAGAGAATGCGGCAAAAAGAAGAACTGCGTAAAGAAAAGGAGGCATCAAGGATTAAAGTTGCTAATGAGAGAGCTATTGCTCGAAAACTTGCTAAAGAATTGATGGAACTTATTGAGGATGAACGCTTGGAGCTCATGGAGTTAGCTGCATCAAGCAAAGGGTTGCCGTCAACACTGTCTTTAGACTTTGAAATCTTGCAAAATCTTGATGCATTTAGAGGTGGGTCAATTTTGGATACCTCATTTTTCCATATTCTACAATATTTTAAACAGTTTGTCTTCTATTGCTTTAGTAGGGTTGTTTTGTTGGCATCACTGTAATAGTCATAGCTCAAAATCCATGTCCAGGCTAGGCTGGTGGTGGGGTATCCTTGCCCATAGACAAGTCTAATTGAGCAAATGGTGTCTGAACTATGATTATTACAGTGATGCCAGATTTTCATTGTGTATTGTTAGTCTATATTGCTTGCATGTGTTTATTGGCCAAATTTGAATATATGAACCTTCATTATTTCTGCAAAAAATATGTATATATATTTTTTTTATCTTGACTGCCTGCTTGTGTTTGTGGCATGGATTTTCAGCCTAGGAACTGCTTATATATCATTTCTGTTTTGCATGTTTTAGATAACCTGTGTGTTCCTGCCCAAGACAGTGCAATTGAAGAGATCTTTCTCAATCCAACCATGGAAGGATTTTGAGCAGAACATAGGGAATCTTGTTATGGTGAGCTTGAGTAGTTATTTCACTAATGGGTCCTTTTGCAGCTTTTCGTTTAATTGACTAGAGTGGAACATCAAGTAAGAAAGTGAACCTATTACAATGATACTGTCTTTGAGAAGATACCACCCAATAGTGACTGTTTGATTTTATTAATATGTCATATTCTTTTTATTATTAACGGACATAATATAAGTAAATCTTCCAGCTCTTTTGAGAACAAGCTGACAATAGGATGTTTGTTTGCTTGCTATTTGTTTTCGAAAGACCAATTTTAAGTTGTTAACCTGGAAGAAAAAAGAAGAAAAGTTGAAGTTTCTTACAGTTTTGGCTACGAATTTCACAAACTGCTTATTATTCACTGCTTGTGATTTGTATGCTCTCCTATGAATGGTGCCTCCTATTTGATACAGTGAAAAAGTTGCATTTGTTTCAGCCATGTCTTACCAGCCTTACCAGACAACTTTTACAAATAAAAAACATGAGAAAATCGTAATCTTCCCACATTATGCCTTAGTTGTCTTATAGTCTGTTTGGTAGGAAGGAAGGAAATGGATGAGGAAGGAAATTTGCTCAATTCAATGGCTGTGATGCACAATCATACATGCTACTTTGTAGTTCAACCTTTGGACTGGGGAAATTTCCTTCCTTACCCTTTTCCTTCCTACCTACCAAACGAACCGTTAAGTGCTTAATTATTGGTTTTCTGCCCTGAATTTCTAAGTTTCTATTTAACTGTACAGTACATAGAAACAGCTTTAAACACAGATGAATCATTTACCATTTACTTGAAATGTGCTTGGGGTGCCTTTGGCTTTGTGGTTTATGTCAAACTTGGTTAATCTTTCTATTGGTTTTCTGGTATATTATATACACGACACAGAGAGTGCTTCTAGGAACCAAGAAAAGGACAAAAAATTTCTACAATTAATGTAAATATATATCCCTATAATTAAGGGATTTCTATGACTCATTCCAACACTCCCCCTCAAGTTGGTAGGTAGATATCTCTAACACCCAACTTGTTAAGTGAGTCATTGAATACTTTACTTGAGACTGCCTTTGTGAGCAAATCTGCTAACTGATCTTCAGACTTGACAAACGGGAACTTGATGATCTTCTCCTCAAGGTTTTGTTTTATGAAATGTCTATCTACTTCCACATGCTTGGTGCGATCATGTTGAATAGGGTTATGAGCTATGTCAATTGCTGCTTTGTTATCACAATACAGGTTCATTTCGGTGCTAGGACCAAACCCAATTTCCTGTAGTAGTCTTCGAAGCCACAGAAGTTCACAAAGTCCCTTGGCCATACCCCTAAATTCTACTTCTGCACTAGACAAGGCTACCAACTACCACATTCTGCTTCTTACTTCTCCAAGTAACTAAGTTCCCTCCCACAAAAGTGAAGTAGCCAGAGGTTGATTTTCTGTCATCAATATTTCCAGCCCAATCTGCATCCGTATAGCCTTCAACTCTTAGATGGCCATTCTTCTCAAACATCAACCCCCTTCCTGGTGATCCCTTTAAATATCTAAGAATTCTGGTGACTGCAACCATGTGATCTTCACTAGGATGATGCATGAATTGACTCACTACACTCACAGCATAAGTAATATTCGAACGGGTATGAGACAAGTAGATTAGTTTACCTACTAGTCTTTGATACATTCCTTTGTCTGCTGGCACTTGATCCGGGCACACCCTAAGTCCATGATTCTGAACCATTGGAGTATCTACAGGCTTGCAATCCAATAATCCAACCTCAGCTAGTAGGTCCAAGACATACTTTCTTTGGGAAAGAAATATACCCTTATGAGATCGTGATACTTCTATTCCCAAGAAGTCCTTGAGTCAGCCTAAGTTCTTCATTTCAAATTCACATGAAAGTTGCTTCTGCAACCTTTTGATTTCCTCTATATCATTGGCTGTAATAATCATGTCATCAACGAAAACAAGCAAAGCTGTTACCTTTTCATGTCTATGCTTCAGGAATAGTGTGTGGTCTGAAGTGCTTTGTTGATAACAATACTTCTTCATAGCCGTACTAAAACGACCAAACCATGCTCGTGGTGACTGTTTCAGTCCATATAATGCCCGTTCCAGTTTACACACATACCTGTCATTGGAGGAAACTGTATACCCTTGTGGAATGTCCATGTAAACCTTTTCTTCAAGATCTTCATGAAGAAAAGCATTCTTCACATCAAGCTGGTGTAATGGCCAATCCAAGTTAGCTGCAAGAGATAACAACACTCTAAGAGTATTCGGCTTTGCTACAAGTGAGAATGTTTCCAGATAATCCACACCATATGTCTGTGTGAACCCCCTTGCGACCAACCTCGCCTTATATCTGTCAATTGAGCCATCGGCCTTGAATTTAATGGAAAATATCCACTTGCAACCCACCGGCTTCTTCCCGTCAGGTAGAGGGACAAGCTTCCAAGTATTATTTTCTTGTAAAGCTTCCAATTCTTCTTTTATCGCTTGTGCCCACCTTGGGTCACCTAAAGCTTCTTTAATGTTATTTGGAGTGTAAGAGGATGACAAAGCCTGTGAAAAAATCTTGATGGGCTCTAATAGTCCATAAGTAGACATGTAGTTTGCGATAGGGTATTTTGTTTTCCTATCTTCCACATCTGGAGAATATCGATTTGGTGGCTTCCCTCGATTATATCTGAATGGTAGAACATATCTAGCAGGAGTGAGTGGATTCTCTGTATATGTACTAGTGATAGGGAATTTACCTTAGGAGTTTCTGCATCTGAAGATGATTGTTCATGAACTGAAGGGAGAGGGGCTGTAGTAGGCTGTTCACTATCTGATACATGGTCTATACAGTCTACATTCAAATCTGGTTGCAGACCTTCCCCCCCCCCCCCCCAGACCCTTCGTCTTGAAGTTCAGACAAGTTACTTGCCTGATTATTCTTTGATATGAGTAACCAATTTGGTTCTTCACTTGCACTCTCCCCTTAAAGAAAAGAATTGGATGTCATTGCTGGATAAAATGATCCAGTTTCGAGAAACCTGACATCCAGAGTAACATAAGTCTTCTTGGTCATGGGATCAAAACACTTATACCCCTTTTGGTGCAGGCCATACCCAGAGACAAACATCGAATAGCATACGGATCCAGTTTTGAACGTTGAGTTTTATGAACATGAACAAAGGCCACACATCCGAAAACTTTAGGTGGAAGCATGAGTACAGTTGGTAATGAAACATGAGTTCATAGGACTTGTAAAGGAGTCTTGAAATTCAAAACTTTGGAAGGCATCCGATTGATCAAGTAGACTGCAGTGGCAACACCATCATCCCAATGACAGCCTGGTACATTTGCTCCAAATAATAAAGCTCTTGCCATCTCCAATATGTGCTGATTTTTTCTTTCCGCCACACCGTTCTGTTGCGGAGTTCTAACGCAAGATGATTCATGGAGAAGGCCATGTTGTTGGAAATAGGCATTAAAATTGTGATAAAAGAATTCCCCAACATTGTCTGAATGAAGGATTGGCATTTTAGCAGAGTATTGAGTCTGAATCATAGTATGAAATACTTGAAAGATAGAAAACACTTCATCTTTAGTCTTCATCTTATAGAGCAAAGTCATACGGGTGCAGTCATCTATAAAAATTACAATGAAACCTAGAGGAAGTAGTGATTGGGAAGGCCCCCAAACATCAGAATGTATTAAGGAAAAAGGAACTGAACTTTTACTTAAGCTAGGTGGATATGGAACTCTATGACTTTTGGCCATAATACATGTCTCACATTTAAACTTTACATTCTGAGAATTAGAAAATAGTTCAGGAACTTAATGTTTTAAGTAGCCAAATGAATGATGCCCCAATCGACGATGCCAAAGCCATATCTGTCTTTCCTTACTACTACTCTGAAGTTGCACATGATTTGCTCTCCCTGGGTTGATATCGTCCAAATAGTACAGCCCCCCTCTCTTAGTACTACGCACAAAAATCTTCTTGTTGAGAATGTCCTGAATAAGGCAAAATTTAGGATACATTAGCACCACACAATTAAGTTCCTCAGTAACTTGACCAACTGACATCAATTTGTTAGATAAAGAGGGAACTAAGAGAGTATGTGATAAAGATAAATATGGTGATATAGGTATTGTTCCAGCCCTAGTGACAGGATATGCATCTCCATTGGCATTCTTGATACAAGTCCGTTGAGGGGGTTCCATGTGAGAGAAGTCGTTGGGGTCATTAGTCATGTTGTCCGAAGACCAAGAATTAATAATCCAGTCATCATCATTGTTAGAAGCAGCAGATGTGTGAAGAGCCTTTACATAGTTACCTCTATCAATGGGAGAAGGAGAAGGAGACTCTGTCAAGGGAATAAGAGACAACTGAGGCTCTGTAGTGACCACGGCAGCTAGGCCAACATTCTTTGGAGTGGCTGTGGTATCTCGCTTCTTCTTGGCTTGTAGTTCATGCCACCAATCTGAATACCCATGTAGTTCAAAACATATGTCACGGGTATGCTTTGGATTCCCACAGTGGCTGCACTTTCCTCCATCAGACTGATTCCTTGGCTTGGTTGATATTCCCGCCTTCACCATATGTGGGTGACCGCCTTTTACTCCCTTAGTGGCCATGACAGCTCCGACATTCATAGTTTCTGCTCCAGAGGACATCACAGATTGACGAGTATCCTCTCTTCGTACATAGGCATAGGCCTGCTCAATGGTAGGAAAAATCTTCATTTGAAGACCATCACTTCTGATATTCTCAAGCCTGTCATCCAAGCCATCCAAGAAAGTATATACCCTATCTTCCTGCAAAATAGAGTTATATTTCCTGATATGTTCTTCACATATCATTGGATTAGGGCGTCCAAAGTCAATCTCACGTCGTAGCCCCTGTAGATCGTTGTAGTATTTCTCAATAGATCCACCTCCTTGCCGCAATTTGGTTAAACGACGTCGAAGGTCATATACTTGTGATGAATCAGATCCATCAAAGTATGTTGTCGCAATGGAATCCAACCCTGTTTGGCTGTGGTAAATCGGATGAAGTTTCCAACTAGAGAAGTTTCCATTGAGTTGATCAACCATCCTTTGACAATGGCATTCTCCGTCCGCCATTTTCGAAAGGATGGATCTGCTTCTGGTGGTGGTGGGGAGTCTCCATTAATATATCCCAACTTGTCTTTGCCTGAGATGTACATCTCAACAACTTGGGACCATAAGGCATAGTTAGAACCATCTAATCTTATGCTTATTGGCACCATCGGGGAGTCGGTAGTTGGTAACGGGGTCTGAGCTCTCGTCATGACTTCCGTTATCTTGGTCGTGAGGTTGTTTAGTATGGATTCGGTTGAAGTTTCTGGTGGTGGTGGTAATTTTTGTGTTTCTGCCATTGATAGGGTTATGAGTTCTCTTCCTAGGTTAGAAAAAACACAGGAAACCCAAACCCTGGCTCTGGTACCATGTCAAACTTGGTTAATCTTTCTATTGATTTTCTGGTATATTATATACACGATACAGAGAGTGATTCTAGGAACCAAGAAAAGCAAAAAAATCTCTACAATTAATGTAAATATATATCCCTATAATTAAGGGATTTCTATGACTCATTCAACAGTTCAACCTGAACTCCTGTCCTACATATGATGAACAACAAAACATGATAATAGTTGTTGGCGTTGTTATAATTTCTTATCCTTAGTTTGAAATTTTGCCAATGCATTCAGAAGACATCTTTTGGCTACCAATTTAAAATGAATGGGTATTATGCATTGGTGCATTGGCTTTTATCTTATGAAGGGTTTGAATTGTGACTTTGTAGGTCTGGAGATTCTTAATTACTTTTGCAGACATTCTTGGCCTTTGGCCTTTTACGCTGGATGAGCCCCCCCCCCCCCCCCCCCCCCCCCTCTCCTCCGCGGTGCCCCTTTTTTATTCCTTCTTAATTACATCTTTGTACTAATTTAAATGTAATAGGACCTGATTTCCACCATATATTGTCTTCTTTCATTCAGAAGAAACTTAATTCTCTTGGATGTTTCAGGATCCAAGGTTATTGGGTGAGATACATGTTGCTCTTTTAAGATCTATAATCAAAGATATTGAGGATGTTGCACGAACACCTTCCACTGGGCTTGGAGCAAGTCAAAATACTGCTGCTAATCCTGTAGGTAGGTGGGCATCCACAGATTGTCGAAGGGGTATGCCATTTTATTGTTAGTATATACATATTTGTTCGTATTTTATGGTTAGAATTGTTTGACCTCATCTCATAAAGTTTCTCCCTTTCCTTTCCTATGATGCATCCTCTATTAGGCATATGCTTGGGGTTTTGATATACGCAGCTGGCAGTGCCACTTAAATATGTTAACATGGCCTGAAATTTTGCGGCAGTTTGCTTTGTCTGCTGGATTTGGGCCGCAGCTAATAAAAAGAAATATTGAACAAGCATATCTTCATGATGAAAATGAGGTGCATTTCCTTTTCATATGGTATTTTTTAAATTTATAGGTTTCTTATCTTTCTATTAGAATAGTCCTCTGTGTTTTTATGCTGAATCTTAAAAATTCATGGCATTTTATGTAGGTAAAATTGGCCTTTGAATGTAACGATTGCCATTTTGCTTATGCTACAGAATTGATATCTACTACTTGTATCTCTTTTGTTTTTATTTATTTATTTATTCTGTTTTTCTAGATAAGATTGTTATCATAGTCAACTCCTGTAAACAAACTTGTTGATTGGCCTTAGAAAGGAGAATCGTTAATGTAGGATGCTACCTGTGCTATGTGTTAGTTTTAAACTTTTAATTTTTCAAGTGTGAGCAGCGCAGTGTAAAAATCTGAATTGCATTGAAAGTTAATTTTCTCCATGTAACTGTGCCGACTTACTGAATGTTGTATTTTTATTTATATTATCATTGTTTAGCTGGATGGATTGATGAAGGAATCAGATGACAACCAATTCTTACATTATGTCTCAAGTAATATTCCTGGACTATTGACCAGAATTATGCAGTATTCTTGTACTGGGTTGGTTAATTTGGGTTGTTAGTTGCGGAGTTGTTAAGGTGCATGCCTAGGTGTTGACACTATAGGAAAACAGTAAAATAGCGGCGTTTTTTTTTTGCAAATAGCTATCCTAAATAGCGACGTCTGATAAAGCGCCGCCAGAGGCGCCGTTATAAAAGATACCGTTATTTTGCGGCATCTTAGATAAAAACGCCGCTATCTTTATAACAGCATCTAAACGCCGTCATATAGAGGCATTTAGACGCCGTCATACAATTTTTCCTAAAGCACTAAGTTTTTTTTTAAATTATAAATAGCGGCGTCTAAACGCCACTATTTAGTCTAACCGCCGCTATATTTAAGGGATTTTTTTTAAAAAAATCTCAAATTAAATATAGCGGCGTTTCAATATACAAACGCCGCTATTTCAAAATAATTCTTCAAAAAAAAAATTATCTGCTCATAGATATAATGTAAAAAATTTTAATTTATTACTTTAATAGTATTTTACATTCAACTAAGAATTGTATGATCGATTCAATTACGACTAAAAAGGACCAAAAAAATTTAAACTTGGATGAAACTTCCAGTCTTCTTTCCTATCAAATTGAGATATAACTTGCTTCATGAAAAGAGTTGCTTCAAAGCATTAGCTTCATCAACTGAGCCAATATCTGAAGTATCTGAAGTAGTATTTTTGTACCTCTCAATTGTTACTTTAACACTGCAAATTAGGGTTGTTAATTACTACTATTATAAGTAATTCAAAGTTATAATATGTAAGCTTTGCCAGCAACACATATAAACATATCAAGAATGCATTGGCCCTTTATTCAATAGCTGGCTCATATAGTAAGATAAAAGCCAGTCATAAAGACATGTCTCATAAAGAAGCTGTTAGAAAAAATTACTTGTCAATTTCAGAATTATAATATAATAATTTAAATGGCTACCATTCACCTGTACAATTTAACTTAGTGCATTGAGCATTTCAAATAATTTTATTATAACAAAATTCTCATCTTTTGTTTCTTTTTAGGCAGAATACTAATTTGAGAGTTAGGGGACATCGGTTACTGCACCAACTGACTTCAGAGTACCGACCAAATTAAAAGCTAAAGAATTTTACCAAGTTTAAAGAGCAATATTACATACATATATTCTGCTTATATGATGCACTTAAACAAGAATTTTACCAAGTTTAAGGAGCAATATTGAAAGGTTTATTGAAAATCTAAAGATAATTATATAGGGAAGAAGCATTACATGTTAAAGAGGTGTACAGAACAGAGGATGATTTCCTGTCATCCAGTTTTAGGCCTTCAACAAGAATGATTTCCTGAAAGAAAAGACAAGCATTAGTTATGAGCGGGTATTTGAGGCTTATACCACATTTCCACCCTCAAATGAAAGTACTGAAGAGTATCAAATAATTTTAATGTGGTGAAGTCCATAGAAAACTTTACTACTTTTTATTGATATCAAAGTGGTAGAGTGACAAGTAACAATACCACCAACCCAAGTACAACATGAACAATTAGAATTAAGGGTAGCAATTTAATGAGTATATATGCCTAACAATGTCCAGAATACTTGGTTCATCCAAGAATAAGTATGGTTGAGTGAGTCCCCAATAAGGAAAAAAAAAAAGTCAAACCAAGGATTAAGGAGGAACAGACAGTTAACTCACTACTTTCATAATACTATATAGAGAACTATGAGATACTATTTAACTAAGTTTAATAATGAGTACAATCAAAGTTCTCTTAAGGCTACTTTCTTCTAATTTTGAATATGTGAAATTGGTGCCCAACTGCTGATCATAATGAATCAATTTTAATTAATTATAAGCCAAGAAAGTGGATGTGGCCTAGAAGACATTATAGAATCAAGCAATGTAAACACACACAAATGAATGTACACAACGATATTAAGTTATGAACAGCTCATACAAGACAAAGAAGAGCTTGTGTTCTAATGGAAAACAATTGTCAGACACAGAAGATAATTAACACATTAGATGATACTTTTCTTACCCGGCTTTCTAGGAAAACAAGATGAGATGGAATCAAATCATCAAAGGCAGCAGCAGATAAGTAATCAATTCCTATAGAGATAGACATGTCAGCAAAACTACTACATACAAATCCTCTATTAACAAAAACAGGAACAATTCAACTCATAATCTTATTCATAACTTTTTTAGATTTTCTGAGTGCAACATCTTACCAACAAGTTTGATATCAGTGTTTTTAACCAACCATTCTGCCCCATTCTTCATGAATCCCACATGGCTTGTATCAAACTCTTTCTAAAACATTAGCCGCCTGAAAATTGACAAATTCAAGCTAAGATTTTGCATTCTTTGAACTATATAAGCTGCTTAACATATTCCATGGACTATTATGGTAGATCACCTTTCAAAATAGACATAACTATGAATATAAACTTAAATAAAAAAAAACATGTAAAAACCCAAGAAAATTATGAAAACAAAAAGGCCAAGAATACGAACCGTTTATATTTTTATCCCTTGGAACATCTACCAACAATGCAGGACCTATAGGGTAAAAATCCCAAGAAAAATCAGGACCCAATTATCAAATATAGTGAAAATTTTTCTTAAGAAAAGGAATTGAAGTATTTACCGTTAAGTACTTCCAAGTCAAGCGTATCGATATCGAATCCGTCATCGAAATACCGATCACATCCTCAACATACGTGCCTTCCTTCACATAAATCACGAACCTCGTTTGGTTCTTCTTCCCAATCAATTTAACGGCGTCTTTTATCGTCAGAAATTGCCCGGAACCATCTTTAGCCACAATATTTCTTGTTAGCTGGATCTTGCAATTAATGAGTATATATGTCCAAATAAAAGAAGATTGAGTTAATGAGTTTTTTGAAATGAATTCGAAAAAAAGACTAAGAGAGAAACCTGCTGCAGAAATCCCAAGTATAAGGAAGGTGAGTTGTGTTTGCATGAAGTGCTTGTTAAACTTTAGGTTTGCTAAGGTATTGATAAATCCGATCATCGATACATGGATCACCCGGGACATTGGAATGTTTATTGTAATCCAGAAGTAAGTCAGCAACTTGTGGTACATAGTGTCCTGAATTCATATGATGTGCAGATAATGGAAAACAATAATAATTTGCAGAAATATCTTTCAAACAAGATCAAAATGATTATTAAAGCAAAAGTGCAGAACAAAAACAGAGAAAAGAAAAGTAAAAGTGATTTCCACAGTGAAAATTTACCTGCATAGCTCTCCCCAGTGAGGTAAAAATCAGAGTTTCTATATTGGGGGAATTCTTTGAACCAATTAACAAGAAATTGCAGATTGTCCTCAGTTGAAAATCCTCAAGATTAATGGTATATATATTAGACTAAAAATCTTCACCAATTTGTTTTAAGTAACTAAATATACCTGTAAAAGTATCATTGACACCAATGTAATCCGAGCTAGTATTTGAGTATGAAAATCCAACTCCAATTGGACTCTCAACATACAACATGTTTGATTCTGTTCATTTCAGAAAATCCAAGAACACCCCATTTAGTAACTTAATGCAACTGTTACATTTCCATACTAAATATAGTAACTGATAAGTATAAACTTTACCCAAATTCCATGAATACTGATTCTTGACCAAATTTCCATCTTCCCCTGGCTGGAAAGGCCCATGTTCCTTAAATGCACCATAGCCAAGAGATGAACAACCGGGACCTAAAGCACTGGAAAGAGAGAAGATCCAAATTACACTTTACTCTAATATGAAGCTAAGCATAACAATAAGCAACGCAACCTCAGAATTAACTTCTAAACCACGCATTATCTAAAGCTTTTAAAATTAGAAAATGGAAAGGTAAAATTAACAAATTAGTACAATTATTATTACAGTAATTAATTTATAAGAAGCTTAGCTGACCTTTTCTTAGCAGGAGCCCTTTTATTCCTAGGTTTTTTAATGTCCTCTTCTTCCTCTTCGTCATTGGAATCAGAGCCGTCGGATTCCTCTGATTTAATCTTCGCTGATTGATCATCTTCAACGTCATTTTCATCTTCTTCCTCTTGTTCTTCTTCTTCGGCATTTCCGAACTGGCTTTGGAGATAAATATCGATTTGCTCCCTGATAAACTTCTTTTTCTCCGATAAATCAATCCCGAAATCTTCCTCCAATCTCCGCCGCACGCTCGCTGTGGACGTGGTGTTAAGGTCGGATTCCGTCAGGAACTCCCGGAGTCGGGAACCCAAGCAACCTCTGATGAATCGGAATTTTGAAACCGGATTAAGAGACTAGATCTTTCAAAGAACTAGGGTTTCAGATTGGGGAATTGGGGATTTTCGACCTAAACCATAAATCGAAGATCTACAACAACAAATCGAGACTTTAACGATCAAAAGAAAGTGTGAAACCGAGATTTTAAACCATAAACACAAAATTAAAGGTGAAAGAAGGATAATCGAATAAGTCAAGCTCATTGAGAGATTCTCGTAGCTCGTTTGCGGGCTTTTATTCATCTGTTCTGGGGTTCGTTCTCTGCTCCATTGATGCTGCTTTATCACTTTCACTCTCAGGTTTAGAGCGAGCCAAGGTCACAAGTCCTTAAAAACCCCACTTCGACTGACGGTACGTCATCTTATTCGCTTCATCCTTCTTTTTCTAAGCGTCGATACGAGCTGTCCTTTAGCAACAGGAGGCAAAATCGAAAGGGGCGTTCGAGTCAGAGGAAGGGCGAGGATGCAGCAGAGCAACGAAAACAGCAGAGATAAAAAAATTCTAGGGTTAGTGAATTTCGAAGAGAAACTGAAAGACTTGTGAATTTTTAGTTTCTAATGTAGACTTAGCAACATTGCCAAAAAAAATGTAGACATAGCAAATTTTAGTTTCTGATGAGGGAAAAAACGCTGTCGTTTTTCCCTTAAGTCTCAAATAGTGGCGTTTACAACTACAAACGCCCCCATATATAAGAAATTATAATGAGAAAATAATTTTTAGATTAGTGGCGTCTCGTTTCCAAACGCCACTATTTAGCGGCGTCTGTCATGTAGACGCCACTATTTATATTATAGGCGTAGAGTTGGAGAATTTTTTTGTTTTAGGGGAGGGAATTTTTCCCTCCAAAAAAAGGAAAAAAAAAATCTCTCCCTCCACATATTAATATGGCGGCGTCTTCTTATCTAAACGCCACTAAATAACAACGTATGAATTTAAGACGCCACTAAATAGCAGCGTCTAGTATTAAGACGCCGCTATCTTCAATTTCAGAAAATCATATAGCGGCGTTTGATTACACGACGCCGCTAAATAAACGCCCCTATTTTAGCGTTTTCTTGTAATGTAAGGCTCAGCCCAAACAACAAGGTTGCCTCAATACCTTGAAGGTGAGGTGCATTTTGTCAAGCACAGGCCGAGTGCATCTAGTGCACTTTTCTGTAAAGCACTTGGTACGAAAATAAAATGGTGCACTTGACTGAGTTATCTTTCATTTCTTAGGCGCCTTGCTCCACTCAACTAAGCACCCCTTTTTATTTTTTTATTTTTTCCTTTGTACCTTGGGTAATACAAGGATTCTAACACAGAATGCACCTAGTTAATACAGAAAGTTAAAGCTGGGTATTTCCCCCTGTTATCCGTGGAATTATACCGAGGTACTCAAAAACACAAATGGGGGGAAAGGTGCACTGGTTTACTGAATATGTTATCCACTTATGTGATTTCTTGCGGGGTGAGATGGTAAAATGAGTTTGTACCTGATCCGGAAGTAGTGGGGCATATATTTTCTTTCAAGTAAACCTTTTTCTCTGTAAGGTTTAATGAATAGAAGTTGCTATTTTGAGGGGGGTTTTGTTATTATTGTTGTTGTCTTGTTCTTTTTTCTTTTTTATGTTATTTTTAATGCACCATAGATTGTGTAGTTCCATATCCAGATGTCCCTTTTCTCTTGGTAATGCAATGCAATCATATTCCGAGTTAATTGGAAGCGAACATGGATTTCTCCAAAGTCCAAATTCTTCTCTCTTTTGATGAATAATTTTAGCTTAGGCCTAGCTAAACCAGTTTGGACAAAATGCAACCAATCTCTTGTTATCAAAGAAAAGTCTACTTTTTTTTGGCTTATAGTTTATGTGACTGCATCTCTGATGATAATGCCTCAAATCAGGACATTCCAGTCCATGTGCTTTTAATCTAATTGCTTTAGGTTTTTTTTTCTCACTTTTGGACAGATTACAGAATACTCAATCTTCTTTTGTGTCTGTGTAGGGCATGTTAGAAATTTTCTGAAATCATAGAGAAAACAAGACTTAGAGGTGCCACGCTTTCTCAAATACAATATTGCTTGAGAAATCAAACAAGTTGTATTTGGGATACAACTAAGCAACTTAAGAACATCCAAGAAAGAAGTAGAAGAATTGATTGTTATCAGGGGAAAATCATGTTCCGATTTATAAAACGTGAAAAGACATAACTTCTGGTAACTGTCTCCTAATTAAAAGGTATCTATCAGATAAAAGACAGCTTTTGGTAGTTTATACCTATTCAAATAGGTATACCGAATTTTACTTAAGGAAATAAAAATTAAGACTTAGAATTTTTTCTAAGTCATCAAAGCCCAAGATGCCCAACTGCCCCAAGTGCCCTCATCATAGACCAATAAAATTAGTCTATTGACCTAGGCACATTAGTAGACAAACCAAGCCCAAATGGCCTAAATTATCCACTAGCCCACTAGTTATCCAAAGATAACCTTTATAGCACTTAAGCCTATATAAACCAATGGCCTTTGTATTCCCTTAGCAATGTGGGATTCATTCCACATCAACAAACTATATAACATTCCCCCACTAGTTTGTTGACTCAACAATCATCATCACTTATAAGCATAGTGCATACAAGAAGGATTCTAAGAATTGAACCTTCAATTAGTGTAAGCATTTCAGGACGCTAACGAAGTACATGGTGTCCGAAGATTGAACCATGACTCCTTTCGTCTAACATCGGAAATACAACACACACTATACTTAAGTTCTTCTAACCAGATTTCTTGATTACTTCTAGCACTATTACTGGCCCTGTGCTAGCGATCCATATTCTATGAATATGTACAAAAGTAAAACCCTTTCATACTTCTGTTGAAGCGGCACCACTTCATATTCATATAGGTTGAGTCACTTGTTGTTGATTTATTCCTAACAACCTCTTATTGCTCCATTAAGAGTTTAATAACTCATCCTCTCTTATCACATTAGTACTAACAACTTTTATTCAGTATGGGACATAGTTAGCACTTTGAAACAGACATGCCAATAACTTGTTATTACCACATTGAACCTCAGTCTATAACCGGTTTGGTCAAGCGAGGTTGGGTTCCCATCAATGGTGTCTAAGGGTTATATTTTAATCCCATGCTACTTGTAGTCTCCCATACTTTATCTCTAGGCAATGCCTTAGTTAACGGATCCGATGAATTCTTTGCTGACTTTATGTAGGAGATAGTAAATGTACTATTAGAGATCAATTCTCTAATGTAATCATGTCTTAGGCTTATATGTCTAGATTTTCAATTATAGACATTACTAAAAGCACTAGACATCGTCGCCTCACTATCACAATGAATAGTGACTGGCGGCATGGGCTGAGGCCAAAAATCAATTTCTAGTAACATG
>AWWV01016516.1:0-54721 GCA_001974805.1 Corchorus capsularis
GCAACTAGCAACATACTTTCCTACATCATGTCGCATCTTAGGCCAAAAGAAGTGTTCATGCAATATATCATATGTTCTATCAACTCCAAAGTGACCCATTAAACCCCCTTCATGCGATTCCCTCAAGAGCAATATGCGCAAAGAGCAAGAAGGCACACACAATCTAGATTCTTTAAACATAAATCCATCATGCTTATAATACTTTCCAAAACCAGAATTTTCACATGCTTTAAATATTTCACTAAAGTAAACATCACTAGCATATAATTCCTTAATATACTCAAAACCAAGAAACTTAGAATCAAGCATGGAAAGCAAGACATACCTCCTTGATAAAGCATCGGCTACCACATTCTCCTTACCTTGTTTGTATCGCACAGCATAAGGAAAGCTCTCTATGAACTCACTCCACTTAGCATGCCTCTTGTTTAGCTTTTGTTGGCCTCTTAAATACTTTAAGCTCTCATGATCTGTATGAATCACAAATTCCTTAGGCCAAAGGTAGTGTTGCCACGTTTGCGACGCCCTCACAAGAGCATACAACTCTTTGTCATAGGTTGGATAGTTCAATGCAGCCCCATTCAATTTCTCACTAAAGTATGCGACGGGCTTCCCACCTTGCATTAAAACAGCTCCAATTCCAACCCCTGATGCATCACATTCAATCTCAAAAGTATTGTTAAAGTTAGGTAAAACAAGCAAATGAGCATTAGTTAGTTTATCCTTCAACGTCTCAAATGCTTCTTGTTGTTCATCCCCCCACTTGAATGGTGCATTCTTTTTCATAACACTTGTAATAGGGGCGGCTAAGGTGCTAAAGTCCTTAACAAACCTCCTATAGAATCCGGCTAGTCCATGAAAAGATCTCACTTGTCCAACGTTGGTGGGTGTTGGCCATTCTTTGATTGCCTTGATCTTTTCTTCATCAACCTCTATACCTTGCGATGAAACCACAAAACCAAGAAAACAAGCTTGTTTGTGCAAAAGGTGCACTTCTTAAGGTTAGCATACAACTTCTCAACCCTAAGTACATCTAACACACATCTTAGATGCCTAACATGCTCATCTAGGTTTCGGCTATACACAAGAATATCATCAGAATAAACAACCACAAACTTGCCAATAAAAGCTCTTAAAACATGATTCATTAATCGCATGAATGTACTAGGTGCATTAGTCAATCCAAAAGGCATAACTAACCATTCATACAATCCTAATTTAGTTTTAAAGGCAGTTTTCCATTCATCACCCTCTTTCATGCGAATTTGATGATAGCCACTCTTAAGATCAATTTTAGAAAATAAGCAAGCACCATGCAATTCATCATCAAGCATATCATCTAATCTAGGAATAGGGTGACGATACTTTACCGTGATGTTGTTTATTGCCCTACAATCAACACACATTCTCCAAGTCCCATCTTTCTTAGGAACAAGCAACACAGGAACGGCACATGGAGAAAGGCTCTCACGCACAAACCCTTTTTGAAGTAGCTCTCCAACTTGCTTCTCCAATTCCTTTGTTTCTTCAGGATTTGTCCTATAAGCTGGCTTATTTGGAATTTGCGCCCCAGGGATGAAGTCGATTTGATGTTCAATCCCCCTAATTGGTGGTAAACCACTAGGAATCTCCTCAGGAAACACATCTACATAATCACTCAAAAGAGAAACAATTTTGCTTGGAAGCTCGCTTTCCAAGTGGTTAGTGCTCACAAGTGTATATTTAAGCAAAAGCAAGATCAAAACAGAATTATCATTCAAAGCCTCTTTAATCTCACTCTTAGTTGCTAACATACACTCCTTAACAACTTTCTTAGAACTAGCATGCTTTTCAACTAAATCGCAATTTACATCTAACTTAGCATGTCTATTCTTTTCTTTAGCCCTATAATCGGATTCCATCTTAGTAAATTCCTCTTTCAATTTTAATTGATCCTTTAAAGCTTCTTGAGGTGATAATGGAATAAAAGTAAAGGGCTTCTTACCACACATGAGAGTATATTGGTTCGTCTCACCATCATGTTGAACTTTGTTGTCGTATTGCCATGGTCGCCCAAGAAGTACATGGCATGCTTGCATGGGTAAGATATCGCACAATACATCTCCTTTGTACCTGCCCAAACAAAGAGAAACTAAAACTTGTTTGTTAACCCTAATTTCCTCCTTATCGTTGATCCAACCCAAGCTATAAGGTTTAGGGTGTTGTGTAGTGGGTAATTGCATCTCCTTCACCAAATAAATACTAGCTATGTTTGTACAACTCCCACCATCGATAATCACGCTACTAGGCTTCCCATTCGCATACATCCTAGTATGAAACAAGTTCTCCCTTTGGTTGTTCACATCGTTTTTCACATAAGCACTCAAAGTTCTCCTAGCAACCAAACTTTTAAGTGCAAAACCGACACCATCATCACCATCTTCATGCGCTTCTCCTTCATCATCTCCATCACCACTAGTTACTAAAGTAATCTCTTCATCTTCACTTTCGATTTCCCCTTGGTCATTCACGAACAACACTTTCTTGTTCACGCAATCTTTAGCATAGTGTCCAAAGCCTTGACACTTGAAACACTTGACATGATTCTTTGAAGATGAGCTTGATGAAGATTTAGAATCGGTTTTAGGGGTACCTTTTTGCGCTAACTCCTTTTCCTTTGATGACTTGTCATCCTTCTTGATTGGAGTTTTCCATGAGCTTGATGATGATGTAAAGTTCTTCTTATTTCTTTTTACTTGGCTTTCGGCCTTCAAAGCATGTTGAAGCAACTCCTCAACCTCATAGTGTTGTTGCATCTCCACTATATCATGAATTTCTCTATTCAATCCCGCCAAGAATCTAGCTATAGTAGCTTGTGGAGCTTCTTCGATCTTGCCCTTGACATCAACAACATCATCTCGGAGTAGTATTCGTCAACACTCCTAGTTCCTTGTCTCAATGATTGCAACTCTTGGTAAGACCATTAGTGTAAAAGCTTGGAACAAACCTCTTCCTCATATAACTCTTTAGACCCAACCAAGTGTTGATCGGCCCTTCCAAGTTTCTTCTTCTTGTTTGCACCAATTGATTCCACCAATTTAAACATTCTCCGTGAATTCAAGAGTAGCAATTTGTACCTTCTTTGGCTCGGCATGTGGATAGTAGTCAAAATACATATGCAATTTCGACTCCCACTCCAAGTAATCGGCTGGAGACCCTCTCCCATTGAATTTAGGGATTTTGTATTTGATGTTGTCCTTAGGCTCCTCTCTTTCAATTCCTCTTCTAGGCTGCATGTTTTCATTGTGAGCTTGTCCACCAAGTTCTTATTGCCTTAGTCTCTCCATGGGATCGATTCTAGCAATTTGCCTCGGTGGTGGAGGATGATTCTCATTGTTGATTGCGGCATTAGCTCCTTGTTGAGCTTGTGGATTTCGAGTTTCCAATGCCTCCAATCTTGTTGTCATGGTACCAAGTTGTCGTATGATTTGTTGCAACATGGCATTTGTATTCTCTCCTTGATTTTGCTCTTCTTGTCTATCTCCCATTGTATCTACAAAAAGAACAAAAGTTAGTAATAAAAATCCTCACAAGTGTGTGTGTGCTTATACCTTTGACTTGTGCTCTCGTGTTTGTACTCAAGTCCTATGGATTGGCGGTCCACTACTCTCTTAATGATCTCACAAGATTTGCCTTTTACTAGCTTCAATAGGCCTAATAAGAGCAACTCCTAGAGCACTCCTTTCTTCTCGTGACCTACTTGAGGAACAAACAATTAGTAGCAAAGTTATTTGTGAATCAAAAGGAAAGTGATCTTAAACCAAACCAAACCACTTAATGCAGGCTCTTGATGTCGAAATTCTTCTCCAAGGTTGCTGCACCAAAACTCAATTCAAACACAATTCAAATAATCAAGTCGATTAGAAAACCCTAGTACCACTTAACTCCAATTTTGTACCACTTGAATCCAATAGGGTTTATAACCTGAAATTCTTCAAATCAAATCGCAATTAACAGCAAAAGCAATCCAAGGATCTCAATTACACAAACAATTAGATTAGTTGCAACTAAATAGACAATTGCACTAGAAAACCCTAATCCCCAAATTTCCAAAACTAAGAACCCTAGTTCCTGAAAAATATCGATAACAGCACAGATTTTTTTGATTTTTTTCAATATTTTTCCCAGAAAGATCACACCAAAATAAGTCTAAAGCTCAAATTTCACAGCTTTCCGAGCTCAAACGAATCCAGAACAAAAATCACAAGTTTCTGGTCGAAATTTTTTTTATTTTATTTTTTTTTTATATTTTTCGATATAACTACTAGTTATGAGAGACTCAAATCTGAAATTTCAAAGTAAAACGATGCAAGATGAATCGGCTATGAATTTTTGAAGTTTCTGAATTTTTGAATTTTTCAAGAAGGTGGTGCGATGAGTGTTTAGGTGTGTTGTGATGGATGAAAACGTGATGATTGATGTATAGAAGGATAGATTTACCGATTGAAGATGACAACCTATGCTCTGATTACCAATTGATACGAATCTAGTTGTATTAGATTCAAATCCAACCTTTGAATATCCACCAAAGTCGACTTGAACTTCTTCAACTCCTAGACTTGTATGTCGATGATCTTCACAAAGCTATCCCTCCTCTTTCGTCGGCCTTAAGCACTCAATTAGACCTGAAATTGAATTCTCAAGATCACAAGATTCACAAACAACTAAGTTATCTCAACCTAATTGCTTGCTAGGACTCTACAAGATGAAGAACCCTAAGTTTGCTCAAACTAGAACAATGAAGCCAAAGAAATTGATGTGGGTATAAACCTCTCAACTTTATTGATTAACTTAGCTTGTGTTTACAAGAGGGGGATGGTCCCTTTATATAGTAGTAGGGGACGCATAACCCTTCTCCTAAATCTAAAAGGAAAACATTACATAAAGGAAGGAACAAGGAAATAGCCTACTCCTTGTCCTACTAGGAAAAGTAAATACTTAACTTAATTAAGCAAGGATTGGACTTAGTCAAACAAGGCCCAACCCAATCTCTTCTAAACTAAATAAATAACTAATCTAAGATAGAATAAAAGGCCCAATGACCGAATTACACAATATTAAGCCTAATGCTCATCGATGGATAACATGGTGCACAACATGGAATCGTTTGGAATATTCCTTGTTGTGTGATCTTCAAATCGGCCCAATGTGTCTTCAATGGTCTTCAATTCTTCAAGATGAGATCTTATAAAGCCCACCAAAGCTTCCTTAAACCTTTTAGCCCGAGCCCTTGTGATTGGACCCAACGGCATAGACAAAGGGTCGCGTGGCCGGTTGTGGCCGGGCATGGCCGAGTCGTTTGGCCGGTTGTAGCCGGCCATGTCCATGTCGCGTGGCCGGTGATGGCCGGACGTGTCCATGTCGCGTGGCCGGTCTTGTGGCCGATGTTGCGCGGCTTCTCCAAGCGATGGCCGGTCACTTGTACCTCCATCTCCATGCTCCTCCAAGCTAGCATCGATGACATCTTCATGATCTCCATTGGCTCCAATGTGTCCTTCTAAGCCATGATAAGCCCTTGGCGCATCAGTCTTTACCAGATATAGAGGTTTCCCTTGTTGGGAGCTCTTCGTTGTGATTTTGATTTTAACATTCCATCCACTAGCCATCTTGTCCATTGTTGACTCCTTTGGCATTTAAGAGCTTGTACAGTAATGGCTCGTTGATCTGTTGGATTGCATTGGAAGCCTTGCTTTAGTTGCCCATCTTGGACGAAAAGTTTGTCTCCTTTATTGGTTTGGATGTCCATTCATTTGATGAAAACATCCCTTCCTTCTAGTATGCTTCTCCATACCCATGAGTCTCATTGTTTCCTTTATACTTGTTCAATAAACTTTGAGTGGCAGTATTTTGCAATCATTAGTTTTGGCATAAGTTCCTGAGGATGTTCAATAATCTTCCAAGCCTGTTTTGCCAGCAGAGCTCTGTTCATGTCCTTAGCTTTTCGGAATCCCAAACCCCCTGCTCCTTTTGGTTTGCACAGTTCATCCCAATTCATCAGATGGATTTTTCTTTCTGAATTCCCGTGTCCCCACCAAAAATTCCTAACAATTCTATCCATTCTCTCACAGATATGTTTTTGAGCTTTAAACACTACCAGTTGGTAGTTTGCCATGCTCGAAAGAGTTGATTGAATGAGAGTTTTTTTTCCAGCTTGAGACAGCAGTTGAGCTTTCCAAGCTTCCAATTTTCCTTGTAGCTTATCTATCAATGGTATGAAGAAGGTTTTCCTTTTCCTTAAGGAACCCATATCCATCCCTAGATATTTTCCTAGTTTCTGAGTCAGATTCATTCCCAGAATTCCTTTGAACCATCTTTTATGGTTATTCTTGCTGTTTGAACTCAATAATAACGACTAAAATATATACTAAATATTATTTGAAAGACCCAGGGAATTTACCAAAGACCTCTTTTGAGGATTGATGAGGAGGCTCTATTTGAACTTTTTTTGTCCTTTTATGTTGTTCTCACTTGCAAAATTACTAAGAAGACCCTAGTTTAGTTTCTAGCTAGTTCTTGCCTTTGAGCCCTTTTTTGTAATTATCCTTTCCTTTCACATGAATGTTACTATAATAAATTCTAACCCTCTTTCCTTTCACATAAATGTTACTATAACAAATTCTAAGCCCCTTTCCTTTCACATAAATGTTACTATAATAAATCATATCCCCTTATCTCTACTTTTGTTAATGAACGCTAGAATTGTAACCTATCTTGAGGCCTTTCATGTCCATATGAAGAAAGAGAGTAAACTTAGTTTTTGTTTAAGTGCTACACATTTTAGAGTAGGAAACAAAATTGAAACTATTGCACCTGTCCATGGACAAACTAATATTTACTATTTATTGCTAACTTTGAAGAATATGTTCAATGTTAATAGCATACCCTTTTAAAGATGCAACACATTTAAAATCATAGTCATTTCGAACTTTCCTACACATCAAACAATTTAATTCGAATAGAAAATTGTTCAAAGAAGTAGATTTCCGAATGTCCGACGCGTCAGCGCGGGTCGATCCACTTGTTACATATTAATTTTAGCAATTTTTCTTAGTGTCTCAGTGTTTATTAGTTGGAATAATGAATGATGCAATAAAAATAGTCTATATAATATTTCTCAATCTACAAGGTGATGGGTCATTCAACTCAAAACAAATTTAATTTAATTATTAGTGTCTAAGTGTTTATAATTAGTTGGAATAATGAATTATGCAATAAAAATAGTTATATTATTTCTCAATCTACAAGGTGATTGGTCATTCAACTCAAAACAAATTTAATTTAGTTATAATTATAATTAGTATGTGTTGTCAATTAGTATTTTTTAACTTGAGGTCTTGGCCTAGTGGTAAAATTTAAAAAAACTCATAGGGCTCCAACCATTGTTACCTGGATCGGGGTACGATCTGGGTCGTGGAATGGGAACGGGAACGGGGATCGCTACTTGGTCGGTACGCAATACGTTAGGGGTATACTCATTCGGTACGATGCGGTACGTTTTAAAAAAAAATTAGGGTCATTAATAATTTATATCATGCATTCTTTTAAATATAGTCAAAATTTCTATAAATTAATTAAGTTTAGTTGATTAACTTACATAAAAATTGAGACATAAGAGCACACAATGCTCATTTTTAGATTAATATATTAGAAATTTTTGTATTTTAAAGTCAAATTCGTTAAAAAAAATAACTTAATAAACTTGTTTTTTATTGTATTTGTATCAATTTATACTTTTTAACTTTAATTTCTTTAATTTATATACATAAATTCGTAACGTCAATTCTATGGATCCAAATCGGGATCGCGAAACGAATCGAACGTAAATGTACCCAAATTTAAAACGTGGATCCCAAAACGTGGATCACGGGGGGTATGATGAATCCCGATAACTATGACGCTAACCCATGGCCTCTCATTCCCTCCCCCGAATAGTTTATATGTATTCCCATTTTTTTGTTTTGGCCCGATATGTATTCCAATTGAAAAAAATTATATTATCACATCTACAGCCATAAAAATATTACTATAACTATATAATTTTTTATTCCATAAAAAGCTCTCAATAAGTGGCAACAAAAGAAACTAAATAAAAAAAGTTTTGTTTTTCTTTTTGAAAGGAAGGATAAACAGAATAGAACTTTGATCAGAGTAACGAAAGCAGTCTTTGTTTTCAGCTTTTTTTTTGGCACCAAGAAAACAGTCTTTGTTTTGAGTTTTGTTTCCATTAAAAGCATCGAAGATATATGAATCTACGCCAACATCATCGCAGCAATTCTATGAATTTCTCAGGGTTGGCAGTGGTGTGGATAACCGCGAAATTTTCACTATCCAAAACCGAAACCGTTTAATTATTCATTATCCAAATCCGCTTAAAAATCGCTTAAAATTTTAAACCTATTAACTAAAACCGCACCGAAACCGTTTAACAATATCCAAATCCGCACCGCAAAACTATTTATTAAGCGGATATCCTTCTAAAAACCGAATCTGAACCTAAAACCGCCAAATTAGCCCAATTTTATGTTTTAAACGGATTTTATACGGTTTTTATGCGGATATCCGCTATCCAAAACCACTAATAGATTATAATCGGTTTTTATACGGATATCCGCTATCCAAGACCCTAAAACCGAAACCGCTCCAAAACCGCAACGGATAGTGTTTCGACTATCCAAAACCGATCCATAACTGTTTAGTAAACGGTTTCGAATTTTAAACGGTTTTAAACGGCTCGGATATCCGCAAAAAACCGCACCACCATCCCTAAATTTCTGATTCCTAAAAGGGAAAAAGAGAAAAAAAAGAAAAGAAAGAAATAAGTTAAAACATAATAAATCCACAGTGCTATATCTCCACAAAATACGCAAAAGTTTTAAAAAAAAAAGTTGATTGTATTTAATTTAGCCTTTATTACCTTTTATATAAATCTAAGATAAGATTGTTCTTCTAATTAAAACTTTTCTAGATTAATTAAAAATATTAATATAGTATTCCTCAAAAAAAAATATTAATTAGTAAATTTTAAAAGATCTTAGTAGTTTTTTTTAGGAATTTTATTTTTTATTAATGAGTGCCTCATTATTATACTTTTATTTTGTTTGGCCGTATAGTTTTATTTTTTGTTTGGCCGTATTGTTGAAAAAATTATTGTATCAGTTGTAAATTACTGTACTTACTATAATTTGATTTCCCTTGTAAGGAAACATTATGTTTTACTATTATGTAGCAAAAAAAAATACAATGTTTTATTGAAAACAAAAGAAAAATTAAATGTTTACAAAACGTGTACCGTAAAACTCTCTCATTTATTTTTATTTTTTTTTGGCACCAAACTCTCTCATTTATTTAATATATACTTTCTTTTGATTTGTGAAAATAAATAAATAACGTGATTGGAGTAAATTATCCAATAATTTCTCCTAAAAAAGAAATAATGAATTAATTAGAGATTTCTTTCTTTTTTGGTGAACGTAAAAGATTTCTTCCCTTAATGTCAAAAAAAAAGATTTCTTCCCCAAGTGAAAAAAAAAAAAGAATCATTAAAAAAATAAACGAAAAAAAAAGTAAAAATAAAAATAAAATAAAGACAAAGAAAATATTATTTAAAAGGCAAAAAGGAACAAAAAGGGTAGAGCGAAGGAACCCTGTTGACCACTCAGCAGCAACAGCCATCACTGTAAACAGCTAGGGTTTGTTTTTGTTTTTCTTTTAGATTAAAAAAAATAAAAATCTTATTATTTGGCTTTTGTCATCACTTGTTTCTACTCACCCACTCTTCACCAATCTACACACAAAATTTGCTCTCTTCATTAACAGCAACACTCTTTTCTCTTCTTTCTTCAATGCTGCATCCCTCTCCTTCACCTTCAAACTAAGCCAACCCACATTATCCTCAACTCAATCCATAACCATGGTGGCCAAAGCTTTTTTTATTCCCATTGTTGTTTTTCTCGTTTTACTCCAGGTGACCAAACCAGATCTTGCTGCCGACAGAGCAGCGCTTCTGGCTCTACGTTCCTCGGTCGGAGGCCGAACCTTGTTTTGGAACATCTCTAGCCAGAGTCCTTGTGCGTGGGCTGGGGTCAGGTGCGAGCAGACCCGCGTCACTGGGCTTAGGCTACCTGGTGTAGCACTCGCCGGCGAAATCCCACTCGGCATTTTCTCTAACTTGACTCAGCTGCGTACCTTGAGTCTCCGTCTCAACTCGTTGTCCGGCCAAGTCCCTTCGGATCTTGCTCGGTGTGAGAATCTGCGCAACCTTTACTTGCAAGGGAACCATTTTTCCGGTGAGATCCCTGAGTTCTTGTTTGGTCTTCATGATTTAGTGAGGCTAAATCTTGGCGGTAATAACTTTTCTGGGGAAATTTCTGCTGGGTTTAACAATTTGACAAGGTTAAGAACTTTGCTTCTCGACACCAACGCTCTCTCGGGCTCGGTGCCTGATTTGGGTGCTCTGGAAAATCTTGGTCAGTTTAATGTCTCGAATAATTTGTTGAACGGTTCAATACCCAAAACGTTGCAGAAATTTGGGTCAGATGCTTTTCTGGGGAATTTGCTTTGCGGGCAGCCACTTGAGAAGCCTTGCCCTGCCACTGCTGGAAGTACCAATGCCTCGGAGCCTGCAAATCCAACGGATGGGAATCAACAAGGGAAGAAGAAGAAAAGCAACTTGTCCGGGGGTGCCATTGCAGGTATCGTGATTGGATCTGTGCTGGGATTTTTGTTGATTGTTATGATTCTGATTTTATGTAGAAAGAAGAGTAGCAAAAGATCCAGGTCAATTGACATTGCTTCCATTAAGAACCAAGAATTGGAGAATATTCCTGGGGAGAAATCAGGTGGGGACATGGAGAATGGTGGATATGGAAATGGGTATTCAGTGGCGGCTGCAGCCGCGGCAGCAATGACCGGAGGTGGAGGAGTGAAAGGCGGTGAAGCCAACGGGGCCGGAGCAAAGAAGTTGGTTTTCTTTGGGAATGCGGCGAGAGTGTTTGACTTGGAGGATTTGTTGAGAGCTTCAGCCGAGGTTTTAGGGAAAGGAACGTTTGGAACAGCATATAAAGCAGTGTTGGAAGGGGGAAATGCAGTGGCTGTTAAGAGGCTTAAGGATGTGACCATTTCTGAGAGGGAATTTAAGGATAAGATTGAAGGAGTTGGAGCTATGGATCATCAAAATTTGGTCCCTCTCAGGGCTTACTATTTTAGCAGGGATGAGAAGCTTCTTGTCTATGATTACATGCCCATGGGAAGTTTATCTGCACTTTTGCATGGTGAGCATTTCCCATCCTTTTTCGATCATTCATTGCTTTGCTTTTTGCAGATTTTTGTTGGTGAATAGTTGTTATCATTTCCATTTTTCATCATCATCTCTTGCTGGAGATGATTACTTTAATTCTCTTATTTTCTATTATTGAGATTAGCTCTTAGACTTGAATCCCTGATGAAGATAATCATTAACTGCAGTATTTTTGGCACTAGGTTCTTTTTTTTTACTTTATCTAATTAATTAAGGATTTATTCATAAGGAGGCTTGGGGTTGATTCTCTTCTAAAAAATTGATAAAATAGGTTTGCTTTAATGAGTGGAATTTAGAGTAATTCTTCATTGCTTCTTTTAAACTTTCTCAGATTCATATTTAGTTGGTATGTTTTCTTTCATAGGTGAATGATGCTGCACTGATCTTGTCATTATGCCATTTTGCCTCTTGTTTCATGAGCAACATTGTTTTTACTTTAATTGAAGTGTTTTTTTTATTAAACTCGTTGATTTGCTTAGCTCTTTTTTTGAGCTATTTCTGGATATGCCATCAGTCTAGAGTGCAGTGCTGTATCAGCATGAATTTTCTTGTTTAGAAATTCACATTTTACCCTTTGGGGAATGCAGGGAACAAAGGAGCAGGAAGGACTCCACTGAACTGGGACATTAGATCTGGAATTGCTCTCGGTGCTGCTCGTGGAATTGAATACCTGCACTCCCAAGGCGCTAATATCTCCCATGGAAACATAAAATCATCTAACATCCTCCTCAATAAATCATATGAAGCTCGAGTTTCTGACTTTGGCCTAGCACACCTAGTAGGGCCTTCCTCCACTCCCAATCGAGTGGCTGGGTACCGGGCACCAGAAGTGACTGACCCTCGCAAGGTATCACAAAAGGCTGATGTTTATAGCTTTGGTGTGTTGCTTTTGGAGCTATTGACTGGAAAAGCCCCCACCCATTCCATCTTGAATGAGGAAGGAATCGACCTCCCAAGATGGGTGCAGTCTGTGGTTCGGGAGGAATGGACTTCAGAGGTTTTTGATCTTGAGCTCCTCAGGTATCAAAATGTGGAGGAAGAAATGGTTCAACTCTTGCAACTTGCAGTAGATTGTTGTGCTCAATACCCTGACAATCGCCCATCCATGTCTGAAGTTACAACACGTATTGAAGAGCTACGCCGATCTAGTCTGAGAGAAGATTTTGATGCACAGCCAGATAAGGTGAATGATGCAGCAGAGGATTCTCGATGAGCTAGCTGATCTTGGCCGGCTGGTCGGCTGGCCGGCCACCATATCATTTTCAACGATGGGTAGATGGATTATACCCTCCAAGCTTCATTATTGTGTCCATAACTAGCATGTTAAGTTTGGTGGTCTAGGTGTATGCTTGACCTTGGTCTAATATTCCTAAATTAGGTGCCAATTGTCTTTATTTTTCTCAGTTTTAATTTTTTTTTTTTTTGGGGGGGGTTTTCATTTATATACTTTGAGCCTGAGGTGGATAGCTGTTCCATTTGTTCTTGTTGGGTGGATCTTTGGTGGTTGTAATTATTACTTCTGCTTTTTTTTTTCTTTTATTATTTCACTTTCTCAGCTTATGCTTTTGATGCAACTTTTGATCTGTTTTAAGTTTTAAGAATGACCAGGCAGGCTGTTTGAGTTGCTTTAAAAGGTTAGTTGTGATGTCTATGATAATTTCCTTGCCATCTTTAGTCACATGATCATCTGCCACTGCCAGCTATGTTTAAATCATTCTTATAATATACTAATATGCTAATTAATTTAGAGGTTCTTGAGAAAAATAATAGCATTGCGAATAGCGTCGAGCTATGTCGGGTTCTATTTCTATATGAGAGAAAGAGATCTGTTTTCGACAGTCACAACACAAGACTCAAACCTTAGGGATTTGATATGAGAGAAATTAAAAATTAGATAACTGCAAATTTATCTATGAAAAGAAATGAATGCAATGCGATTGAGGGGCCTAAAAGATTTATGAAGGGTTGAAATTTAAGAAGTGTTGATATTTATGGGTGGGAATGTTAAAAGGGTTGTTGAGACTTGAGAGGTGAGAAGAAAAAAAAAAGTGAAAAAGGAAAATGTGATGAATGATGATGGAAGCTTTTATTTTATTTTTATGGATGGTGGACCAAACTGAAGCTTGCAATAACATGCAATTGCAAAAGCAGGCTGACATTCTCAATTGGTGGTCCTATCCTTTCGCCTCTTTCATAATTTTATTTTTCATTTTCTTTTTTGGCATCCAAAGCCAAAGCTTCTATCAATTTCTGATTTTGTATTTTGTACAGTTCAGCTATTGAAATGGAAATGGCGGGTAAATTCAACGCATCATTTTGGCTCCTAATTTTTCTATCATCTCATTTTTGGGTCCTTCAACCTTTTGTTGATATTCTCTCTCTCTTTTTTTTTTCGGTACATAAGAGATAGGAAATGAGATTTATTTGGGGAAATAAAAACTCCAACGCCCCATCTCCATCGAGTTAATTTTACCCTATAATAATCATCTCTTAGTTAGGGAGGAGTTCGATCTATTCATAACAATATTTTTGTAATAATTGAGTAAAATATTTTATATATTCCCTCTGTCCCAAATTATCTGACTCTTTTGGGTCAAAAAAATTCTACCTTTGACCTTTAATTAAAAAAAATATATATACAATCAAATTTTCAAAAAATATGTTTTGAAAAGTTTAAAACTTAACTTAATCAAAAAATAATTTTTAAAATTTAATTCTATATAATTTTTTATTATTAAGAGTCAAAATTATGATTATTTTGACCCAAAAGGGTCAGATAATTTGGGACGGAGGGTGAAACTTAATTCGATTTAATGAATTTCACAAAATGATTGGTACAATTTATTTTATATGTTATTAGGAGCTTAATTTTTTTAATAATAGATTCATTCAATTAAAGAGTCTAGATTACAAAACCGTGGTAAAGCCTGCACCGTACATAACTAGAAAACATATTACAATCAAATTTGACTAAACTATAAGCACAAATAATTGCCAAAAAAAAAATCTACGAGTACAAATATTTGCTTTCCTTTTCGTGTGAACAAAGCGAATACTGTCGAAATTTTTTGATTAACTCCTGGATCTCCATAATTTAAGCAAACTTCTTTCCATAATATTAGTTCCTTTTTGTTGATTTTCATGAACAATTAAACACAAACTAACAAAACAGCACAAAACCTACACATATTAAATACTGTGAAAGTTGAACCTGAAACCTCATACGGTCCAGGGAACATGTACCTTACCAGTCAAATTCTCATTCTCATATATTAGGATAAGAGACTATAATATAATATATAACCTAATAAAAAAGTGTGGGACCATAAGTTGAATTTATAAAAAACCGCGAGGAAAAAAAAAAGGTTATCCTGACCTTCAATTTTCCAACATGGGATATGTTTGTCGATTGGCATGATGCTGTCTTATTCAATGTCTTCCCATCCAATTACAGGATTTTGTTTTGTATTAAGATGAGTACAAAAGCTTTTTGATCCAAAAATACAAAAATTGGACACTCCTCGTGCACAATTTTAAGCAAATAAATATTTATCATCATTCATCCAACGGATACTTTTCATGTTTATTTGTCCTACTCTAAAATACAACTACAGATAATTTTCAAATTATGTATTTGTTCAAAAGTAACGCAACGTATATGTGTGAACAAAAAATTTCAAATCAATTTGGTTGAAATTCAATTGAAATTTAAATAAAAATTCCCAAGTATTTGTAAAATTGACATAACTGCATAAATTAGGATTTTCAAGGCTTAAATACCTTATGAAATGTGAAAATAACGAAATATATCCAAAATAATAAGGCCGAATAATAAATAATGAAAAAAAATGCAATATTATAAATATAAAAACTGGTACTATCAAGCTTTCCTATGCGTGGACAGTAGGACTAGACCTGTTCAAGGATCAGGCTATCCGCTTAAACTCGTAAACCTATTCGATATTTGGGAGGGTTTGGACCAATGTTTTAAAAATCGGACCGGTTATGGAACCGGTGGAGGTTCCGGTCGGTGGTCCGACCAATCCAACCGTCGGTCCGATTTGATGATGTCAATTGAACTTAAAACAGTTTTTTTATGTATAATAAATATTATAATTGTTGTATACCAATGACATAAAAAGCATTCTGCTAGAATGGTTAAGAAGTTTATACTCTTTTTCCTATGTTATGGGTTCAAATCCCACTACCAGCAAAAAGTTTTAAAATTTAAATCTAAGTCAAAACGTCAAGAACCGGTCAAAATCAGTCCGATTTTTCGGTTCAACTCGATTATTGACTTTCTAAAGGACCGGGATTTAGGCTATTATTCGGACCGGAGAGGCCTCCGTGTCCCGGTTAACCGGTTGGCCAGGTCCGGTTTTTAAAACAATGGTTTGGATAAAATTTTAAGACTCGTTTACAAAATGGGCTGGTTTGGTCTTAACCATAAAAGCTCAGTCTGATCACGGCCCGTATAGTTAAATAATCAGATTATTTTCTTTGTTTTTAATTAGATTGATTAATTAAAATATTCATTAGATGTGTAAATTAATTATTTTGATAAAAATATATATTGATTAAGCTTTACTATCTTAGATATAATATATATTAATAAATAAATAATAAATATATTTTAAATAATAAATAATGACTTAAAAATAAATAAATATTATATATTTAATTATTAAACGATTGGGTTGGACGGGTCTTGGACAAAGGATTTTTTTTATTGGACGGGCTTGGTCATAAATAAAGACCCGTTTAGTCGGGTCGGGCCGGACTTGGACAAGCTATATAAGTATAAATCATAGCATGGACCCGGCTCGGCGCATGCTCACCTCTAGGTGCTACCCATGCATGGGTAGGACCATAACCCTTCTCCTTTGCACTGAGCTTTTAAACCACCCCATGCGCGGGTGGTAAGATGCTACCCGCACACGGGTAGGACCAGAAGCCACAGAGCTTCATTTTCTTGGCTTCCTCGGTCTCGTGTTTCAAGATATTGGAGCGCAACCTCATCTGCATCAGTCTCCTCGACTTGATTCAAACTCGTCCTTGAGTTTGAAGAATAAAAGGCACCGATAAATCGTAGAACTTGGATAAATCCGTCACGTTAAGTGTCTTGGATATGCCCATGTCATCGGGAAGATCAATGACTTAAGGATTATCATTAATCTTCTGGAGGACAATATAAGGCCCATACTATTTCTGTTCAAGTTTGCTACAAGTACCAACATGAAACCACTATTTCCGCGGAAAAACCATGACTTCATCACCTACATCAAAAGTCTCATGGCGACAATGCTTATTTGTAGCCTCTACCTTCTACTTCACATCGTTTGCATCTCAACAGCCTATTCTATCAAATGCTTAGCGGAAACATTCCCCTCTTCTCCTTTCGGCAGATGCACCAAGTCAATAGTGTGCATTGGTGGCTTAGTGTACACAACAGAGAATGGAGTCCTACCAGTTGCGCTGTGAACAACATTGTTATAAGCAAATTCAGTCTGTAGAATAGACATATCCCACCGCCTTAGCTTCTCCCCATAAATACTACGAACAATGTTGCTAGAAGTTCGATTAACAGCTTCAGTTTGCCCATCAGTCTGAGATGAATTATTCAAAGAAGAATCAACCAGTTTTTATAAAGGATGCCAAAAGTAGTTGAGCTTATTATCCTATCAGAAGTAATGACCTTTGGCACATGGCGACGAACAACCTCCTTAAAAACAAGCGCACTATTCCCACCACAAACTCCAAATCAACTCCCAATTGAGTCCAAGAAAGCCCCAAAACAAAATCCATCGATAGGTCTTCCCGTATGCTTTCCGGTTAGGTAATGGCATATACAACCCAATGTTCTTGGATTGTCCCTTTGATGCTTGACAAGTATAACACCACTCCACAAACCTGTACACATCTCTCCACAACTGAGACCAATAGAACCTTGCATTCACTGCTTCCAATGTTTTGTCACACCCCAGGTGACCTGCTAAACCACCAACATGCAAGTCTCAGATAACTTGCTCCATCAAAGATGTTCTCCACAGGCACAAGTGGTTCTCTTGCATCAGATACCTATCATGAATATAAAAATCACCTGATGTCTGGTTATCAAAGACCTTATTCCGAATCTCAGCAAAGTCATCATCTGCTGCATATTCCCCTCTCAACTAGTCAAAGCCCAGAATATAACTCCGCAAAGTAACCAACAAAGCCGCACGCCTACTCCAAGCATTGACAACCTTATTCTGCAAAAACTGACACCACGTGTCACATGCACAGTGGCGGAGCCACATTAGAGATAGGGGGCCATCCGCGAGAAAGAATTTTAGAACTAGTTAAAACATTTATGTATAGAATATATACTGGTAGTGTATTTAGTTAAATAAGTTATACATGAAAACTTTTGAAAGTTTGAAGTTCTTGTACTCTACTAATTTTTTACTTTTGAAATTCTTCTATTGTAAATGTTCTTGTAAGATATATATGAGCTATATTGGCTATTTTGATATCGTCATGCTTGTTTCTTAAAATAAATTCTTCTCTTATATTTGTTCTTGTAAATGTGACATCTATATATTATAATGAGCTATATTGGCCATTTCAGTATCCTCTTGTTTTTATTAGAAAGCCAAAACATTATGTAAGTGTAATATTGTTATTATAGAGTGAATATGAATTGCAATTGTGATGTTTAGTCTTGATAAGAATATTAAGGATTTTAATTAATAGGATTGTAATGCCCTATCTTTTACTTGGTATGAAAGTAATAACATACGCGTGTGCGCATACATGCATTTATGTATATATATTTCGGCCCCCCAACATGAAAATCATGGATCCGCCACTACTGCACATGCATATCACAACTGATCCTTTTCTTGCTATTTGAATACTTCAGAGCCTCATGATCAGAATACAAGACAAACTCTTTAGTTACAAGGTATTGTTCCCAAATTTTAAGAGTACATATCACAAAATAGAACTCTTTATCATAGTTGCTCCATTTTCGCCTAGCTTCATTGAGCTTCTCACTAAAGAAAGCAAGCAGTCTCCGTTCTTAGGAAAGGACAACGCCAATACCTACCCTATTAGCATCACAATCGACATTAAATAATTTATTAAAATTCGGCAATGCTAGGATTAGAGCAAAACATAGCTTTTCTTTAAAAGCGATAAAACTATTAGATGCCTCATCGTTCCAATCAAACTTACCCTTCTTCAAACATTCCGTCATCGGAGTAGCTATGGTGCTGACGTTCCGAATGATCCTCTTATAAAACGTAGCTAAGCCATGAAAGCTATGAAGTTTAGACACATTCTTAGGCGCAAGCCAATCCTGAATCGCCTAAATCTTGGCATCATCAACATGTATGCCATCGGCAGAAAAAAGAAAAGAAAAACTCAAAAGCAATAGCTTATGCGTCAAGAAGCTATATTTCTTGAGATTAATGTAGAGTTTGTTCTCCAGCAATGCTATTAGTACCTGCCTTAAATTCAATAAATGATCCTCCTTAAAAATACTACAAATAAAGATATCATCAAAATTCACCACCAAAAATTTACCAATAAAAGGTTTTAGTACCTAGTTCATTAGGCGCATGAATGCACTTGGTGCATTTGAAACCTGAATGGCATGACCAACCAACCACTCAAATAAACCCTCCTTCCTTTTGAAGGCCATCTTCCACCCATCAGCCGGTCGAGTACAGATCTGATGGTACCCATTCTTCAAATCAAGTTTGGAAAACCATTCGACCCACTCAACCTATCCAGCATGTCATCCAGCCTCAAAATTGGGAACTTATATCCTACCATTTAGCTCTACTATCAACACATATCTTCCAACTCCCATCTTTCTTTGAAGTTAGCAAAGTCGGCATATCACAAGGATGCTCTCACGGATCAATCCCTTTCGTAATAATTCCTCCAACTTCTCCTTCAGAATCTCATTCTCCTTGGAATTCATTCTGTAATGAGGAAAAAACGCAATAAACATAAAAACTGGTACTGCCAGGCTTTGTTAGGATCCCAATTTTGGGATTGATAGAATAGTAGAAGGGGGTGAGAAATAGAAGAAGGGGATGAGGAATTAGAGAATCTTGGCCGAGGCCAAGCCTAAGAAAAGGGAGAGAAAAGAGACTGAGCAAGATGAGATAGCAGCAAATAATTTCTTCTTAGTTTCATTTCTATCTTCGTTACATTATATTTAGCTTACACATATAAACTGGACCTAATAATATAATAAAGGGCTAGTAAAGTCTATTATGAAAGTAAACCAAAAACTCTTAACTTTGTATCTAGTTCTTGGGCCAGTTGACTCCACTCTTGGGCATGGGCCTCGAATGGTTGCACGTATCATTACCTTCCCCTTCACGACAACCTTGTCCTCAAGGTTGAAGGCATAAAGAGGAGCATCGATGCAGTAGGTTCCATTGTATTTCCTGATTTGATCAAAAGCATAAAGAGTGCTTACAATTGTTGGAGCAACTCGAAGATGTGCAACATGGTAGTTCTGTACAGCTTCAATAAATTTTGCAAGGATGACAAACTCAATAGGAGGGGCTGCAAGTATGGGAGAGTGGTTCAAGCTCCTAAAGGAATCAACCTGAGAGTGAATGTCTTGGAAATGTGGTAAGCCTCCCCAACAACCAAGTACAGAGTTTAGTTGGGACAAATAAGTGTGCATAAACTCTCTCATATAGGTCCATGTGACAGAAAATGAACCACCTTGGGTCTTGTCCTTGTAATGCTTTAATAGATTACCAACTCCCTGTTATAATTGAACCAAGAGGTCTCCATCAAATTTCTGGAAAATGGCATAAGCATTCCTTACCCTAGCAAAACTTATAGCAGTAACAATTGTATGGGCCTTGATAGCTTTCCAATCTAGAGGTTTCAATGTACTAGCCACTACACATAAGCTTTGAAGAATAAACAAGTTGATAGTCATCAAGGAAGATGAGTGAGTAGCAGTGAATAAAAAACCGGACCGGATCGGCCGGTTCAACCGGTTGAACCGAGAACCGGTGTCCAGTCCGGTACCGGTGTACATGCAATATTGGAAAATCAACATGCCGCGTTGACCCGGTTCAACCATGGTTGAACCGGTCGGTTTACCGGTTTGTGATTTGGTCAACTTTTTACATTTTGAAAAATTTGAAAAAAAACAATTGCAAATGGTAAGAATCGAACCCCACACACTTTGAATGAAAACAAAAGACTTAACCACTCCACCACAGTGTTATTTAATGATTATTTCATCATATATTATATTTATTTTATACTAAAAAATATTTTTCTTCATAAAAATCTTTTAAAACGGTTTAACCACCGGTTCAACCGGTTAAACCGGATACCGGTGGCCTCACCGGTATGACTTCCGATACGGTATTTTATTCATTGGTGAGTAGAGACTGGAGAAGCCCATTGATATGAAGTAGAAGCTTGGCAAGAAGCACTGCCCAAAACTTTAATAGAGTTGTCATCAATGCTTGGAAGAACAACAGCCATCATGAACAAGAACATAACTTCCATATCTGGAATTAAAAAGTTGAAACAAGGTTGCATCTCTATAACTAAACATGCCACTTTATTCTTAGCTAAGGTAGGGATTCTAGCAAACAGTTTCAGTGCAGAGGATTTGTTGAAGAAAATACCAGGGCGAAAGTCTATGAACACCAACGAGTTTTTCCCCCTCATTATATTTAGGTTGAGTATTATCCTTCTTCATTACTACAACATCATTACTAGTATGTATGATCCCACCAAGTGTAATTGCAGCAAGAGGTTCCGAATAAAGTGAAATGCCTATGAAATCAACATGGTCAATTTGCTCAATAATTGTTACCTGTTGTCACTCAATGAATTTAGTTGTGGCTTTCACACACTCCTCGGCTAGAAAATGATCTTCCATTTTGTAAATTAGAGGTTTGTGGAAAACTGTAGCTAGTTCAGGCATTTTGTCGAACAGTTGTATTACATAACTGTTGTTAGTATTCTCCTTCGAAATCACAAACCCCCTAGGCGAAATCCAATGAAGACCGTCATAGGCTGTTCCACCGTGGCTTGTGGCAACTTTTCCACCACTAAATCCTTGCAACTTTTGGACTCTGAGCAATTGGGAAAGCTTTCAAATAGTGCTTCAATTGGAAACATTTGCCTGAATTCCTTGAACTTTGAGTTACCCAATGGAAAATTTTCTAGAGCTGGAACCTGTTTTTTTGCAAGCTATTCATCACCAGATTCAACGTTGCCTTTGGCATTCTTCAACTTGGGTTCAACTTCAATTTTGCCTTTTCCTTGATCGATGACAACTTTTTCACTCTCTGTCGGTTCAGAATCGTCTTCCATTGACGTCAGGGTAAGCTTCAGCAAATTCCTTAAGGGTTTGTTCCATCTGATCAAAGATTTGATCAATTTTTTGGTTGATGGCGGAAAGGGATGGAGCCGCAATAGGAGGCTGTGAAAAGGTGATATCAAGAAAACAACAGCCATCATAAATTGGACGACCATGAAGAGAAATCTTAGCCATCATAGCACTGTGGTGGTGTTGAAAGTGGATGAAGGCTTGAAAATCAATGGCATCTAGAAGTATTGAAATCTTTTCCACCATTCCATAAGGAGAGAAAATCCGGTTTAGCACTTCATTGGTGATAGGATATAAGAAATATGAAATCTTAACCAAAAGGTTCCATTAGACTCATCCATGGAGGGAGTAAGTCCAATGAAAGCACCAATGTTAGGAACCCAATTTTGGGATTGATAGAATAGTAGAAGGGGGTGAGAAATAGAATAAGGGGATGAGGAATTAGAGCATCTTGGCCGAGGCAAGCCTAAGAAAAGGGAGAGAAAAGAGACTGAGTAAGATGAGAGAGCAACAAATAATTTCTTCTTAGTTTCATTTCTGTCTTCGTTACATTATATATAGCTTACACATATAAACTTTATATGGACCTAATAATACAATAAAGGGCTAGTAAAAACTACTATGAAAGTAAACCAAAAGCTCATAACTTTGTATCTAGTTCTTGGGTCAATTGACTCCACTCTTGGGCATGGGCCTCAAATGGTTGCACGTATCAGGCTTGCCCGTGCATAGGGTGGTAGGATGCTACCTATGCACGGGTAGGACCAGAACCTTTCTCCTTTGTGCTAAGCTTCTGAACCAGCCCATACGCGATATGGTAAAATGCTACCTGCGCACGGGTAAAACCAGAAGCCAGAAAGCTTCATTTTATTGGCTTCCCTCGGTCCCGTGCTTTAAGGTATTGGAGCACGAACTCCATTTGCATCATATAGAAAGAAGTTGTATGGTGGGACATGATAATATCTCCCATTGTCAAATACATTAACCCTGAAATTTAACGTACTACACAAGCTCGTTAAAAGGTTGATTCATGTCTATTTAGAGTATTTTTTTTTTAGGATAATTATTCGATATATTGTTAAGTGTAAATTTTAGATTCCACAAGTGGGTTGAAAAGTTACACACATACCTCAAATTCTTAATTAATTATATGCATTATGCTAAACTTTACATATAGGGATGATGTCATTTTCCATTTTTTTAAAATTAAATAATTAACAAGAGGGATAGCTTGCGCTTGCATTACAGACATGTTTTTATGTGAGATATTTTTTGCTTATTTTATGCATCTGTTTTATAAACAATTACAGGAAGTAAGATATGAGACATTGTAAATCTATTCAATCATTTTCTTGTTTTTTAAAGTGAAATAAAATATGTTTAAAAGTGCTTGCATTTTTGTGTCAAAAGAAAAAAATACTTGCATTCATTTTAAACATTTCAATACATGCTGATATTTTTCACACTATAAATGGAGTTAGATGAGTATAGAATAAAAATGGGTCTTTAGGAAAATAACTATAACTCTTCTAATTAAAAAAAACCCTCAAAAAGATAGGCAAGTGTAGAAAGCATCATTTGTCCTTGACAGTTAATACGGTCCATTAAAACACACTAATGTGTGTGAATATAGTTAATCATCTAAATCTCTCAAAAAAAAAGTTAATCATCTAAAAAATAGTCAACACAACCGAAATTTACTTTTACAATCCAACACAAACCATATAGAACATAAGGATTATCAAGTAATTAGCAAATGAAGAAAAGACCAAACGGGACGAAAAGGTTGTCCTAGGTGAAAAAGTTGAAAGGAGCTTTCAGCAAGCACCGTCTTGAAAAAACAATTAACATGGTCTATAAAAAACGCACTTAGTATGTTAATAATTTCAGAAAATGCAATTTACTCTAATAACCCAACACACCCAATTATCAAAGAATACATCATAGGGGTCGTACTAAATGTAAATTGAATATTTGTGTACACACCGTAAACGGACCAATGAAAATGGACTGGAAAAATGAGCTGAAGAAGGAAAAAGACTTGAGTAACATATAAAATTATAAAATCTTCATAAAACTCAATAGTCAATAGATTAGCATATATGAAATTTAAAAATGTGGGAACACCATTAATCATGCATTTAAAATGGTGGGAACACTATTGATTAATTGAAGTTAGATTCTAAAATTACATAAAAAGACAATCTATTTTTAGAAAAAATTTTAAGATTAGAATGATTTTAAAGTAATAAGTAATTTGAGAAAAGACCAAAATGGGATGAAAAGGTTGTTCCAAGTTAAAAGTTGAAAGGGCTTGTTAGTAAATTCCATAGGGGACAAAAACAATATGTAGTATATATATTACTCTTTTAATGGGGTATATATATCATTTTATTAACATTGCTTGTGGAGTCTAAAAGACAATATTATCTATTAAATCATTATTATCCATCCATATTATTCTCTCAATTGTTTATGAAGATATTTTTAATTATATGATATAAAAATTTTTAAAAAAATGATAACAAGATTAATTAATTAATAATTAAACTAAGAGATTAATTAGTTACTTTCGTATCGTTGGTAGAAACGTTTTGTTTGGAAAAACAAGCAAAGGTGAGAGAGTGATGCACATATTATACAGTTATTGACATGATTCGAGACAAAAGGTTTGGATTTTCCAACAAAGATTCATTGACACGAGAAATGAATTACACATTGCTGAGGTACTTTTTAGAGAAGACATTTTGAAAAATTATTGTAATATCAACATCGAACATGTATTGTTGTTTGTATAAATGAAAGTTTAATTCAGATTTTAAAAAAAAAACAATGAGATTAAAAAGATAGCCCTTTTTTGCGGGCACAATAGGAGGGGAAAAAGAAAAGTTGCATATACGTAATCTTTCGTGTCTATTTGATTTTTTTATACTCCACAATTTTACTTATCATTTTGAATCAAATTGCTAATAGATACAACTTCAAAGTTCAAACTATATAATAGGCTAAAATCTCAATTAGGGCTCTGAATTTTACCAAAATGGTCAAATAAGTGTCCAAACTATGGAAAGGTCAAATCAGTGCCTGAACTTTTCGATTTTGGTCAATTCAGTCCAAAACGTTAGATTACAAGTCTGTTAAACGCAAATAATCGAAATAAAAATGTAAAACTAAGGGTTAAAACATGTGAATTTAATAATTTAGGGTTTTTATTTCGATTATTTGCATTTAACAGACTTGTAATCTAACGTTTTGGATCGAATTGATCCAAATCAAAAAGTTCAGGTACTTATTTGACATTTTCCATAGTTTGGGCACTTATTTGATCCTTTTAACAAAGTTCAGGGCCCTAATTGAGATTTTAGCCTATATAATATGAACTGAATCTGGATTCTGGATATAAAACCAAAAGAATATCTGGAAAATGCAAAATAGAGAAGACGCAGATTAATATCTACCTGTTAAGAACTAACTTATATATATATATATATATATATATATATTTTGGTACATAGAACTAACTTATATGAGACATCAATAATAGCAATTGCCCAAACCTGATAAGAGTCATCAATTGATCATGTTTTTTTCTCAGTGGTCTTTTAGTTTTCTATGATCACTATTTCTTCGCCTCAATAAGAAGCAGATTTTGGTCCTCTGCATTAAGGTACAAATACAAGTAAATGCAATAATCGTCAAACATGATAATGCTACTAAGGAATTTGGCTTCCTATATGACCACAATGAGGCTGAAGTGTCTACGGTAACTGATGCAAACCGTTCCCGGCTCTGCCTTCGCCTGCAAAATTTTAGGCAAAATGTGGATGAGCAACCGGCATTGTACCTCCTCAAGAAGGGAAAGAGCAAGGAAATTTGAGCATACTAAGAACATAGTCACAGGAAATGTGCATTGAATTCAAAACAATCAATATTTCTAGCATTAATGAAAATAATGTCAAAAGGAAATTCAAAAAAAAATTTGAATTTCCTCTTACTGCGAACAGATACTACACATTATATCTCGGATGAGGGATCAATGATTCATTTCAAACAATCATTGCTCAATAATTTAATGCACCTTAGCAACATAGATAATGAGCATTAAATTCAAAGAAACCTATATTTCTAGCATTTACCGAAATACTCTCCTAAGGAAATTCAAAACATTTCGCCAAAAAAAAGAGGAAATTCAAAACATATATTTGAATTTTCTGTATTGCCAATACACAAGTTACACATGATATCTCCTTTTAGGTATCAATGATAAGATATTCAGACCATGCAAGTACTTAACAATTTAGTGCACCATAGCCATTTAGATAATGGGCATTGAATTCAAAACAATTTATTTCTTGCATTTACTGAAATACTGTTCTAAGGAAATTCAAAACATGTATCTGATGAATTTACTCTTCTGCAACCCACAAGTTACACAACTGCTATCCAAAGCTAAATATCAATGATACATATTAGACCATCCCAGTACCCGAAAATGTAAATTTAATGTACTGCATCTATACAACAGAAGATCAGTAGCCCTTTGGTGGGATGAAAAAGTCATAAACATTTCAAATGACAAAACTTAAGAACTTATCTGGTTCCATCTGTTAGCTTTCTTCCTTTCAAGAGTTCTTAAACACCTAACAATGAAGAACTGTCTAATATATGAGATTATGCCACTCTGTTTTTCTTATTTACGAACAAAAAAAAACGAAGCAATATTAGTGCGCTTTTCTAGAGCTTAAGTGGGTTGATCATACCTAAAACTTTATTGAATGTGAATAGATATTTCAACATACATAATGCTTGATGCACAACTCTTGAATCCTCTAAGGGGAAGGAACCACCTACATTTTTGCTATGCTTTAACAAGATAAAATGGATGTGTTGATCGGGGAAAGTCACTCTTCCTAGAGACTGATTTTTCAGTTCCAAAGGAACAAGCAATACTTATTACAAATCTATCTTACCAACTGGATACCCAACATTTATTCTTCAATTCAAATTCTGAAATCTCAAACAATAAAATTAATCTAAAATATAAAAGAAAGAATGCCAATAAGCTTGGAAGATCTAAACAATTATGTATTAAGGGACTGGCAGTAAACTATACCCCAAGAAGGCCTTAAGTGAGTTCCACAAAAGTGCAACACGGTTGATCCTTTTGCTTGAAGCACACTCTTCCAGTTCACTGACTTCATGCATCCCTGGTAGATAAATCACATAAGAGCAAATGAAATATATAAATTTTAAAAGTGCACCACAATAAGCTCTTCTATTAACATGGTCAAAATGGAAAAAGAACCAATACCATCAGACGAATGATAGCTTTTGCTAGATGCTTTGAGTGAAGCCAATTCCTCAACAAGTGCACGTTCTTTGTTACTATCATTACCAAAATACCAAGTCTTAGATTCAAAAGGAAAATAGACTCTAATCAAGATAGATATAAGAGAAACCTATTGGGGCAATTAAATGACAAGAAAAAATCCAAGTACCATTATCATTTCCACTTAAGGGGTGAAGTTTGCTTCCCGATTCAACCAGTTTGCTTGAATGGGTAAAACCATAATTAGATATATAATTTAGTTTTTAAATAACTACTAAAAATGTTTAAATTTTATAAATAAATGCATTTGACCCAGTGGTTGGTCGTAGTTGAAAGCTAGGACATAGTGCAAAAGCACCCAAAATATATTTTTCAGGTCAGGTGAGACACAAACCAGAACTTGTTTTCGATTGTGCTTGAGATGAAAAGCAGCCTTTTTATCCCCAAAACACAATGCCAAACCAGCTATTACACTGGTAAAAAGAAAGCCATTTCAATAAATCTTTGATGAAAAATTTCTAACTTGAAGAGCTACTCGTTTAGAACAGCAAAGATTGAGTTTTAAGTGAAATCCATTAGGACCATTGAAATATTCTACATTTCAGGTGTAGGATGCAAATCATATACAATGGGACATTTCTGTTTTTGGTCCATGAACAAAAAAAGAATCAAACGTCTATCTCACAGAAAGGATTTGAAAACAAAATTACACATTGCATATCAAAGGAGCTCTAATAACACTAGCAAGAGTCCGAAAAAAAAACAATTAAATTGTCCATAGTTGCGATACCAAAGTAGTAAAGACAAACCCTTGCATCAACAATAAGTGAACTACTCTATGGAGAATCACAAAGGAGCACTGATTGAATTCTGTAGAGGTGGGAAAGTTTGTCATTAAAAAAAGTATAGGAGATATTGGCATGGTTTTTAAACCATGACACTAAAAAAAAATATGCCCTCATCTTATCAATTAACTTTTATTAAGATTTGAAGATAATAGACTAACTGTTCTCACCATGAACATAAAGGACTAGTGTAACCAGACACTTTGGGACCATTCTTTCCAGCTAAGTGCTGCCAAATCTGATTCTTCATTTAGAAATTCATGCTTTATCAAGTAATTAATGACCCATTGGAGATTTCAAGAGCTTCTTTTGCCTTTGTTTTGTAAGAAAAAGAAAGCATATGTGTTCACAATCTAGTGGAGAATCTCACAAACTTTTAGCTCTTCGTTACTTGATTATGTTTGGCAGCTTTTGTTGTCATTAGGGTCTTTTTTTAGTTATTCAATAAAGTTTGTCAGTTTTGGGTAGGTTTTGGTTGATGAATAATATTGAGTACTGAGATGTTTCTCCCAATATTGATTATGATGGTTTTCTAAACCTAATTCTTCTCTTTCTCCTCAATTTCCTATATTCCTCCCTAGTTTCTTCTTTGTAACTCCACTGTCCATGTAATCTCTTTTTCCATTGTCCAAGTAAAGAGAACTTTTATTCTTTCCTATTATAAATGCAAAATTAAGTTTCAACATCTAGAAATGAGAGAACTATAGGAACAAGGCCCATAAAAGTTAAACCACTGCACTTGTAACTTTTTGAAGATGCATGAACATGAACAGATAAGCAGGGATACGCATATGCAAAGGAATACCTGATATCTTTGGGGATCAGAACATTCACAATAAAGTGATGATCACCTCTAACTGAAGGTTTATTAATATCTGGAATCCCCAGGCGTGAGAGTTTCACTTTTTCACCAGGCTGAATTCCAGAGGGGATTTGAAGATCTTTCATACCTTCAACAGTTTCTACCTGAAGTTATTTTAAAATTAATGACTAGAAATTAAAGATTAGAAAAGATAATATCTAAGACACATACAAATTAGAGAACAAGTTTAAATCCAAAATGAGCTTTATCACACACCTAAGAAATATTAAACTCAAAATTATGTGGATAGATGCTTAGGTTTGTGGAACTTGATACGAGTTAGAGAAACCCAGTGTGCTTGTTATGAACTCAAAATATATCCAAAAAAAAATGCTGCAATGTGGAAGTAGAATCAATTAAAAGTAACACCAAAAAAGTGAAGGAAATCATAAAATAGGCTAAATTGATATAAAAAATTTGAATTTAACAATTTTATTACATTATCAGATTAAAGCTTTTTCCTTCATTTCATTTTAAATCAAGAATTTCTATGTGATTTTTATTGAGTTTTTGAGATGATATGTGTGTTCGCTTTCTTAACTTATGTTGCATGACTTTTGTACTAATTTATTTGAAACTTGTATCTTCAAACTGGGATGCTGCCATGCGCATGAATACTGTTGTAAATTAATCTTTCTAACATACTCTTAATAATAGAGACTCCAAGGCATATTCCTAACCTTTGAAGAAGTATACCTTCATTTTACAAAACATAAAAGCCAGGTATGGTAATTAAAAGAAATACAGTACCTTTACCACTGTCCCAAGTATTGCCTGAGTATAGTCAACATTGATCTTTGAGTAAAGATTGAGGCCATCCCTCCAAATTCCTGGCTTTTCATTGATATTGAGGACTATGAAGAGATCACCAGCTAATCCCCTAGAGAGACAGAGATATATATAGATCATAAGATTAAGTTTTCGTGCCATAATGAACATCCTCACCAAAATTGTAAGATAAGGTAATACAAAAAGCTTTTAGAATCATTAAGATTTTCAAATTTAAAAAAAAAATGCATGAATAAGATAGATGCCCAAGTATCAAACTAAAATATTTTTTCCTAATAAGGTATTGCAATCGGAAAAAACCAAAACTGTATGTTTGAATGCTCACCATACATGTTAAAATTGTTACTCTTGGATAACAATGATGACTGAGAGATCAAGGGGATACAAAATAATGACAGAAAAATAATGAGAAGAGTCATTTACATCAATATTGAAGAAAAAGACTTGCAAACATGAATGCTTTCAAAGAAAAGAAAAGATATGGCAGTTTGAATAGACAGGAGAAATAGTGTCTTTCACAAAACAGAAGTCAACAGGACTGATTCCTAAGCTTTATTGCTTCACTAGTTATATTGCTTTCCACTTCTGTTAATTCCACCCTAAGAACCATCCTACTCAGTACATAGAAGAAACAAGAAAATCACAGCTAAAATATACAGTTAACTAATTCAACATCATATCTCCAAATACAAAGACCATGCTAGTAATAAGAAATTGGGAAAATTCCACCTAAGTGTATTAAAAAGTTAGCAATTTTTGGTGTAAGGCTTATATAATTTGGTGTAATTATATAACTTGTAGGTGTAATGAAAAAATCACACAAAATTTCAAAAATATCCTTAGCATTCATTGCAAAGATAAGCATAAAAGTTTGTCTTTAAATTCTAAAAAGTGTATAATAACATAGTCGAAAACCAAGCACGTCCAGTGGTGGACAGAAGAGATCAGGGTTTTGCAAAGTTTTGGGTATTCTGATTTTTGGAGGAGATTAGGAATCCTAAACAAAGGAAACTAATTAGGGACATAGAAAAGGGTGAAAAGATGAACTGTTGGTGATTTTCTGATTTTTTTATAGGCTTCGGCAGCAAATTAGAGCAGAGAAGCTCACTGCTGGTGGAAGAGAAGCTCACCGGTGGTGGAAGGAAAAAGACGGCAAAAAGAGAGGAAAGGAAGTGGATAGTTTTCACTTTACACATAAAGTGCTCTACACTTTAAAGGGATGAATAAAACCATTACATCAAATATGGCTCACTTTGCAATATTCTACCATCCATGAATTATATTGTAATCCAATACACCTAGGTGGAATTTTACCTACGAAATTCAACCAAAAAAAAACCTCAACTAGATTCAATACCTTCTCTTATCAAAATTGCCCTCTCCCTGTATTCGCATTGTGGAACCATCACTAACACCAGGTGGTATGATAACACTCATACTTCGTTTCACCTTTACTTTACCACAGCCATTACATCTTCGACAATTGTCAGTGATAATCTTGCCATTGCCACCACAGTTCGAGCAAGTAGAAACCTAGAAAAACAAGGCATTATCTATAGAACATATGCCAAATAGGTTGAGTTCTAAAATTAAAATTATACAATGGACAAGTAACATATATATAGATATATAGATATAATTTTAAAGTTAGCCATTATCACTTGTGGTCACTACTTATAATAATGAATTTAAACCAGAAATTGTTCAACAGAAAAAAGGTATTCTTTTAAACTGAAAAAGCAATTTAAGCTATGATCCTATGATAAGTAAGAAGTAGGGTACCTTGAGAGCATCAAAATGTTAGTCGGAATTTTTGGTCCCTATACAATCTCAATTATACTATTTTAGTGCCTCTACTACAATTCTAATAAATTTTATCCCTATAATTCTAGAAATAGACGCGTTAAGGGCAATCAATAACAGTATTAAACTTCTGCATTTATATTAAATCACATGTTTTTGTTCATGACCCGACAAGATAACCTGAACATTCTTTAACCACATGACTAAGTAGAACAATTGAAAATCTTAGTGAAAAAAAATACTAAAACAACAATTTTTCCCCTTTTACGCTTGAAAAGGTACTAACTACTTTTTAAGGAAAAAACATGGTGTGTTTGAAAGAGATACATGTCACATAGCTTCAAAATAAGTCCACAAAATGCCACGTCATTTAAGTTAAGGGCATACCATTCTGAATTGTCCTTAAAACTAACCTTCATTAAGCACCGAACTAAAATTCATTAGGATTGGGGTAGAAAAACAAAAAACTGGCACATTCAAATAGTGGAGGGACCATTCAGACTTTGACCTAAAAGAGACATGCAATCAATGGTCATAACGGGGCTACCATAATATAAACTCATGAAAAGGAAAACAAAATGACCATGGTATATAATTATTTAAATCTTAAACAATTGGACGATAACAAAGGCGAATGTCTATTATAACTTTTAAGTAGGGGCATATTATTTTAGAAGTACACGGAGAAAAAAAATTTTTTAAAAAAAAATAATAACCCTTCTCCTTACTCTTCATTGAACCCTAAAAAGAGCAGGGTTAGCCCTATTTTCATCTTTGTACTTCAAATCCTATCTTTCACGCTCATCTCCCTCTGTAGGGCAGGATAGAAGAATCACCAAGACAATGGGAAATACTAAAATACCAATTGAATCATATAAAACTAGTCTCAGACTCTCATGTGATTGCTTCAATCAAAAAGCTACTTTATGAGGACTAAGTGTAAAAAGGATCAATCAAGTAGGAAAAAAGGAAGAAAAGGGGAAATCAACAGAAAATATTTGAGCTTTAACTTCAATATTACATGTTTGTTTCGTGCATCATTGTTTTGACTTTCTTTAAAAAAAAAAATTTAGCCATACCAATTTGACCTCATCGAACATTAGTCACCATAAAAATTTTAAAGCTGTACCAATTTGACATCATCAAACATTAGTCACCATAAGAACTTACATCATGCTGTAAACATGCTTTTGAAAGTGGAAGATAACAAAGGACTTGAACGTAGGGCATTTGAGTACAAGACATATTAGTTTAAAATGGCTTCACTAGAACGCTTGCAATTTGTTGTGTTTTATAGTCTTGAGGATTCTCCAAGGAACAGATGTGGGATAAGGTAAGTCTAAACTATTTTTTAAGTCTTCTACGTTTTTTACCACCAAATCTGGCTATTTCATGCAAGATACGCACAAAATGTCCTCACAAAAGAAGTGCAAGGGCTAGCAGATGCTTTATTCTCTCTCTCTTTCCATCCTTCATAGACAATATCAATTACAATGAGGGAGATTTTATACTATCCTAACCTCCCCCCTGGTCCCCCCCCCCCCCCCCCCGTTTTTTTTTAATAAGTTTTCATCGACTTTGCAAAAGGGCAGGAAGGGGCAAAAAAGGTGGAATGATGTGGCAAGCCAACTCTTGACATACACCACAACCCTGATTTTATTCTGATGATTCTTGTTTTTTTCTTCCCATTTTAAACATGAGTTTTGCTACTATCTGAGCTCTAGGCAGCATGGATCAAACCTTTAAACTCAAGTTCTATATACTTAAGTGTGTAGATAGTAACATACAAAACTTACAAAAAGTTTCCACTATAAGTTGGCAAGAAAACAAACAGTAAAAAAATAATCATGTTAAATTAAAATTACCTGTGAGACCATTCCAAATGGAGTCCTTTGAGATTTCATGACCACTCCTCTACCACCACAACCACTACACGATGTTATGCAACTACTAGATTTAGCACCTGTTCCACCGCAATCATCACATGTTTCAAGACAGGATACCTGAATTTTATGCTCACCTCCAAACACAGATTCTTCAAAATTCAAATGAAGATCATACCTACAGTATTATAAAAATCAAAATTACAAAATGAGAGCTATGGACTAAAAATGAGGGCAGCAGATATGCAATCAACCAATTTTTCCATGTGAGAAAACATGAGAGCAGCAGATGTCAACCAGCCATGACCTTAATGACTGTTCAGGTAAGAAGTGGCATTTAACCACCTTTTTCCCTCAACATAAGCGTTTTATCTAGGTAAAAAACACAATTGGGATTTATTTGGGCACAATAAAAGGATATAGACTTTTCTGAAATTTTCAAGTAGTTCAAAGGCATATATATTATCTTATCTATGAACCTTTATATCATGAAAAGAAGGGCAGAATTATAAGTAATAGCCAAAATCATCCAAGTAGATAGTTACCGAATGTCAAGACTGGTGTTTCCCTTATTTCTCAAATCGAAGTTAAAGCCACCTGGTTCACCCATCCCACCAAAAAATCCATCCGAACCGCCAAAGAATGCATTATACACTTCGAATGGATCAACCTATAAATGAAAATTGATCTATCATCAAATATGAAGCAAGATCATGCATAAGAAAATATTTCAAACATGTAACCACAAAAGAATTCTGCCCTCAATGCATTTATGGTTTAAAAAAAAAAAGCGAGGTATGGTGGGGTAGATACGAGGAGACTACTATACTAATGAACATAAAACAAATCACTTTTGAAAAAAAAAAAAAAAAAAAAAGGAGCATAAAACAAATCATTTGAAACTTGCACAGGGCAGTAAAATTCACAATGATCTTACCCCTGATGAAGCACCGCCCGATCCACTGTACTCTCTTTGCAAACCTACCTCACCAAGACGATCATATAAAGATCGTTTCTCATTATCTGATAAAACCTACAAAAATGCTTCATTACAACACAACATGAAAAAAGAAGAAAACAAAAGGGTACCGTAACTAGAATACAACAAAATGTATACTGTTTTCTCTATTGCCTTAAACAAAGTTATGGAAACTAAAAGAAGCCTGAGTGCAGAAAACCATATTGAATGAGTGAAAAACTGAAGAGAACAAAACGGTAAGAATAAAAATTTATCACATTGACTGAAAATAGAGCACTGCTAGAAGGAAAAGATTTTTGGGATGAATGAATAAGATTACAAATAGATAAAGCAGCAGCTTTAAACAAGAGTATTTATGGTGCATAAATATAAAAAAGATAGTATTTACCTCATATGCGGCACTAATCTCTTTGAACTTGTCTTCTGCACCAGGACTCTTATTCATATCTGGATGATACTGTTTCAAATGATACATCAATTACTTCAGAAGACGTGACCTAAAGAATCAAAAGTGAAACACAAGCTACCATAGTTGAAAAACTCAGACTTCACCTAGCAATTCTTAAACCTCCAACGAAAGGATCAACGTCACAGGTTTAATTCCCATATCCAAACCCACCCTCCACTTATTATGCTTGACAAAAATTATTCAATCTTTTTCTGGTACATTGGAAGAGCTTTAAGACGAGGCTCGAAAGTACAGATTTGCTTCATATAACAACAATAAAATACTTGCTTTCCATATCGAGAATGTCTCCACAAATAAATACCCCAATAAGAAACAAAATTTGTGCTAGGGTCATCTGACAGACACATTCTTTCCTCTTGTTTAGTTAAGATCATGGTCACTAAATGGAAGGAGAGGAAAAGAACTACCAGGTGGATACATTTACAACTTACTATCTTCTTATTAATCCTTTTATTCCATAACCTAGGGAAGTCAATCCACTCAAATGTGTTGCAACCTATAGTTTGTTCCTATTCAAAGGAACAGAGAATGAAGCACTTCCAAACATACTAGTTTCTCTAGCATAATAAAATGTTTACATAATCTTTTTCATATTTATTTTGTCATATAATTCTGCGGTGGCAATGCATCAAACACAAACTAAAGGCCAAACCTCATCGTTTTATGTATAACATCTTCAATACTTTGTGTTATCATTCATTTTTTTTTTTTTTTTGCTACATGTGTTATCATTCATTGTTTTCAAAGTTCAATCACTTCTGTTTCATTTCTTGTTAACTATTTAAAAATAACAATAAATGAGAAGCAGTGAAAAGACAAATTCAGAGATTGAATTCCTAATACCAAAGAAACAATAAATACCACCAATTTAATTGAAAAAGAAAAAAAAAAGAAAAAGGAAAAGAGCGGCGAACCTTGCGAGCGAGCTTCCTGTAAGAGGCCTTAATCTCTTGCAAAGTGGCATCGGGACTAACGTTCAGAGTGGAATAATAGTCGGAGCCAGCGGCCCTGATTACGGCGGTGCGACGGCATTTACTCTTATTGACACCATCATCAACACCAAAGCCGATTTCAGGGGATTTGCAGAAGTTAAACTGAGATTTGCCGCTCCAACCGAATCCCAACACGGAGCTTGAGTTTCTTCTACTGGCAATGGCAGGAAATAGAAACGGACTATTGTGTCTAATTTCATAGCTTTGAATCGCAAGCTTCACTTTAAGATTGGCGTAGAAAGGACATGAAGTTACGTGCATTTTTCCCCACAGGCTTGGGGTTTTGCGATTTGCTTGGGGTTTTAGGCTTTTAGCCTTTTTCTTCTTTTTGGTTTTTTTTTTTTCTTTTTCCGTCCTTCGGACATTGTAAAATGCGAACTTATTAAGGGGTGCACCCATGCACCCATTAAGCTACAATTAATGAAGTAAAAAGCAACAATAATTGGGAAGTAATAAGGGGTCCTTTATGGGTAACATGAAATACAATTTATATATTATTATTTTAAATTTCACCCCATTAATTTGGGATCTTTGGAAATGATGCTTGTTGTAGACACGGATTTTTTGCTATGTCACGTGTGGTAAATACAACGGACATAAGTCACATGTCACACAGGTAAAATCAGATATAGTAGAGTTGATTTGGATACGTGGTAGGATCTGAGGTCAACGCTACTTGGGATGTACAGGAGAGCTTGGCTTGGTGGATCAGACTAGGAGGTAGTTGGAGTACTCCAACCTTTTACCGATGGGAGTGACGTGGCATACCCTTACCTCTTCAGGAAAATACCAATATTACCATGACGTGGCTTACCCTTACCTCTTCAGAAAAAATACCACCATCACCATGACATACCCTTACCAGTTATCTCTCTTAACCATATTATCAATATATATTTAAGGGATAATTATGGTGATTATATAACTAGCCATATTATCCTTATAAATAATTATGGATTATATTTATTAACCATATTATCTACATAAATATTAGAGATAATTATGGATTATATTTATTAGTCATATTATCTTTAAAGATAATTATGACAATTATCAAGACTGCTCAGCTCACCACTATAAATAGGGAGCTAGAGCAGGCTTTTGAGGACAGAAAGAGCTGAGAGAAAAAACAGGCTGAAATTCTGCCAAAATATTCACAGACAATTCTCACCCAAAAAATACTTCAAGTTCTTCAAGCTTTTCAAGAAACTTTGAGTTTTGATCCAAAAAGCCACCTGCCACCCACGCGCTCACTATCGGTACCTGCTCCAGTCTTCCCCTCCGCCGTCTCCTGCACATCTCAGGCTCTATTTGCGGCGTCTTCTCAACCACAACAAAAAGAACCCTTTACATTTTGGCGACTCCGCTGGGGAGAAGCGCTCACAAAGAGGAGTATCTGAGACTTTGCTGACTTTTGTTTTGGAAGATTTGCGAGCAACCATGAGTTCAGGTGAGCCACCGGCATACATTCAAGAGATGATGAAAATGATGAAGGCCATGGAGGAAAGGGCCAAGGCCTCTTATGAGATGGCTAATGAGAGGTTTACTGTCATGAAGGAACAGATAGTACAACTATCCAAAACAGTGAATGGAGGTAATGGTAAGGCGCTAGAATCACTAGCTACTGCTGATGGCGAGGATATGTCTGGGACCCACAACGGTCGTTTCATAGATCTTGTGAACCAGACCCCTACCAAGAATACTGTTACCTCTGCCACAGAGTCCACCTATGTCACTAAGGAACAGTTACAGCGGGTGCTAGAGCAGAAGAACAAGACACTAAGTATTCTAGTAATTTTGATAATATTGATAGTAGAACCCCCATTTGCTAGGAAATTAGAAAATAAAAGATGTTACCATTTCTTAGGAGAACCAACTCTTCTGCAAGTTCTGTTTCCATTAAATCCCAAGATTCTAACCAAGCCTCTCAAACGGTTAATGAATAAGAAGAACATTATGAAAATGTTCCCCAAAAATTTGACAATTGGAACATTCCTATTGTCCCTATAAATCAAATTTACAAGAAAACAACTTTTGAAAATTTTAATGCTTTCTGTAATTACATCATAAAAACAAAGGAAAAAAGTCTTCCTATCCAAAAGGAATATCAAACTATTCAATTACTTGATAAAACAACCATTAATAAACTTAAAGAGCAAAAATACAAATATATTCATTTTTGATTAGTCCAAGTAGGTGTAAAACCCCTTAGTGTAGAAGCAACAAAAAATACATCAATCTTAATTGTCTTAAGAGATCAAAGACATATTATGTTTAATGATTCTTTATTAGGAACAATAGAAATAAGCCTTTGTACAGGACCAATACATTTCAATTGCTATCCAAATTTTATGGTATCTTTAAGGGACAAAAATATTTTGAAGTCATTAACTCTTCAAATTCATACCCACAATTACAAAATGCTTCCAGGATTTGAAGTTTTAGCTCTAGTTTATAGGTTACATTTTAAAGCAATGTATTTCGTAGTTAATACCAAAGCTTTATTGCAAAGCCCAAAAGGAGAAACTACCCTTTTAATAGAAACTGACACTACAAGAGCCCATACTGTAATACCCAAGACTATCCAATGGCATGAAGTTAATCTTCCTGAAAGATGGAAATTAGAAGGTGCTACTGATCGAGTAGAACCAATTCCAGTTAGGAATAATTCATTAAAAGAAATCTCTCAACATCAAGATGACACAGTAGAATTAGTCTTCAATAGACCAAATAGACTACCTCCAAGATATTCTTTTGATATAGCTAGTTCAAGTTCAGCATTCCAAAGATTAAATATAGAAGAAGAATCAATTACAGATAGCCAACAACAAGATGTCAAAACAGCTAGAACATCTGTTTCCTCAGTACCAATATCATTTGCAAATACCCAACAACATGAATTTAGAACAGCTAGAGAGTCCACATCTTCGGTACCCAGCTCATTCAGGACTAATTTACAAGGAATTGATAACTCCTCAAAAATAGCCCAATCTATTTATGCTAGGCAAACAGAAACCCCTCATAATTCACCAGTAACGTCACCAACTTATTTTTCAATGACTAATAATGTAAAAATTGAAGAAGAATCAGAAATTTACGTTATACAAAAGCCTTTTGAAATCAAAAAAGAATGGTGTAGAAAACATTTCTACTCAAATAAAAACAAAGTTTTAAGAGAAGAATATTTTTAAAATTATGAAAATGAAAAGGAAGAAATTCTTCAAAAATATTATGAGTTTATGAATATCCATAGAACTCATATAAAATTTTTTAAATGGTTCAAAGAATATTATTTAGACTCTATTAATATGATAAAAAATAATACCAAATGGCAGACCAGTAGAGGAGAAATTGAGTCCCAACACCCTCCTCTAATGGAAGTCCAATATAACCATAAAAATATTGGAATAAAAGCAAGTCCTTTAAAAATGAGAAGTCCTGATGCAGGAGAACAAATATCATCAAAAGATATTAAAATGATTATTAAACAGAATAATTTTACAAATCTTAATCTTCATTCTATAGGAAAACAATTAGATCATATCGAAAACCTAGTTGTATCATATCCAAAAAAACACATAGTAAAAGAAAATATTAAAGAACCTTCGACGGAACCAATATTTACACCCTATGAGATTCCAAAAAAATTTCAAAAAACATTTTTAACTGAAATACAAGATCGACTTAATGCTTTAGAGTCTGAGCTTATAGCCCCAAATACCCCTATACCAACCCAAAATTCAATAAATACATTAAACCAAACTTCTCAATCTGAGACCGAACAATCTGAAGATAATCAAATTAATAAATGAATTGGAGAGAAGCTCAAAAACTATATTATCCAAAAACAACTGCACCAGATCTCAATATTGAAGAAAAACCAGTTTTTCAAAATAAATATAATGCTAATACTATATATGAATGGAATATTGATGGTATGTCTGAATATAACATCCTCAATTTATTACAGCAAATGACGATGGTTTCCAATGTTTATAAAACACAAAATCAAAATGGTCTAATTAGTGATCAAGCTATAGCCAATCTTTTAGTCGCCGTATTTACTAGTCAGCTAAAAGGATGGTGGGATCATGCACTTACTAAAGAACAACATGAAGAAATATTAAAAGCCATCAAAAAAAGATGACCAAGGAACAGTCATTCATGACGATGAAGGAAAAGAAATTTAAAATGCAGTTGCAACTTTGATTTTCTCAATTTCAAAACATTTTATAGGTGATCCATCTCACCTTAAAGATAGAAATTCAGAATTATTATCAAATTTAAAATGTAAAAAATTAACAGATTTCAAATAGTATAAAGATGTTTTTATGACTAGAGTAATGAAAAGATCTAACAACCAACAACCTTTTTAGAAAGAAAAATTTCTAGCAGGACTTCCTAAATCAAATTAGAGAAAATTATAAAGGAATAATTCCTTATGAAAAACTCACATATGGAGAATTAATCAGTTTTACCCAAAAAGAAGGATTAAAAGTATGTCAAGATTTAAAATTGCAAAAACAACTTAAAAAAGAAAGATATATTTGCAAAAAAGAATTAGGATCATTCTGTCGTCAATTTGACATCAGAGATGAGCATTCTTTTTCAAAAACTTGTTGTCCATCTAAGCCAAAACAAAGAAAAAAGAATAATACTCCTGAATATTATAAAAAACCAAAATACAAAAAATATAGGAAAGCAAAGAAACAACAAGAATCTTTTAATAAACCAGATAAAAAAATAAAATGTTATCGATGTGGAAAACCTGGACATATTTCGAAATAGTGTAAGATTAAGAGGAAAATTAATAATTTAAATCTAGATGAAGAAATTGAACAAAAAATTAATGAAATCCTTTTAGAATCTACGTCTTCCGACCAAGATACAACAACAGAATCAGAAGATTTACAAATTGATGAATTACATTCAACATCAGAATCTTCTAAAGAAGAATTTGCAATAAATATGTTAACAAAAGATCAAGAATTTATAATAGAAGTTATCGATAAAATTCAAGATCCAGATCTTAAAAGAGAATATTTACTAAAATTAAAACATTCATTAAAAAATAAAGAAAAAGAAGTGGTTTCTAATCCTTCACAAATGTATAACTTACAAGAAATAATTTTAATAGATATGAAAATACAAAACCTAGACAAATTACAAATTCAGAATTACAAATGGAAATAAAAGACATTAAAAAAGAATTTTCACATTTAAAGAATGAACAACAACAAATGAAAAAACACATCCAAGATTTAAAAAATGAAGATTGGCATGAAACTTCTTCTGCAGAAGAACATGATCCTGAACCAGAAGAAAAAAACACAAGAATATATGATGGTACTTACAGAAGTATCAATCCAAAGATATTTAATAAAAATAAATTTAGTAATAAAAAATGAGTTCTCTATACAGATGATAGCTCTTTTCGATACAGGAGCTGATCAAAACTGTATAAAGAAGGAATAATTCCAACAAAATATTATGATAAAACCTCTGAAAGCCTTAAGGCAGCAAATGGTAAAAAATTAAAAATTATTTACAAAATCCCTAATGCAGAAATCTGTAATAAAGGAATTAAATATCAAACATGTTTTTTAATGGTAAAAGATATTACTCAAGATGTTATCTTAGGAACACCATTCATTTCATTACTCAAACCTTATAAAGTTACAGATCACTCAATTACTTCTAAGGTTTTAAACACAAAAGTTGAATTTCCTTTCTTAGAAAAACCCAAAATAAGGAATCTTAATTTATTAAAATCTTTATCTATTCACAATAGTCAAATAAACAACCTGATAAACTGTAAACATAAACAAATCTCTTTTCTACAAGAAGAAATAAGTTTTCAAAAATTAAATGAACAATTACAAAAAAGAGAAATTACAAAAAGAATCAACCAAATAAAAGAAGAAATAGAATCATCTATATGTTCAGATATTCCCAACGCATTTTGGGATAGAAAGAAACATGAAATAACGTTACCTTATGAAAATAACTTTGATGAAAGACAAATTCCTACAAAAGCAAGACCAATTCAAATGAATAAAGAAATGGAAGAATTCTGTAAGAAAGAAATCCAAGATCTTCTCAACAAAAAATTAATAAGGAAGAGTAGCTCTCCTTGGAGTTGTTCAGCCTTCTATGTTATAAAAAATGCAGAAATAGAAAGAGGAACACCAAGATTAGTTATTAATTATAAACCTTTAAATCAGGCATTAAAATGGATTAGGTACCCAATATCTAATAAAAAAGATTTATTACAAAAACTTTGTAATGCAAACTTTTTTTCAAAATTTGATATGAAATCAAGATTTTGGCAAATCCAGATCAAAGAAGAAGAAATATATAAAACAGCTTTCACAGTTCCATTTGGACAATACGAATGGAATGTAATGTCGTTTGGATTAAAAAATGCTCTTTCTGAATTTCAAAGAATAATGAATGATATTTTCGATCCATACTCTCAATTTACAATTGTTTATATTGATGATGTCTTAGTCTTCTCGGAAAACTTGGATAAACATTTCAAACATTTACATATTTTCATTAAAATTATCAAGAATAATGGTTTAGTTATTTCCAAACCCAAAATAAATCTATTTCAAACAAAAATTAGGTTTTTAGGCCACTATATTACTCAGGGCACCATTACCTCAATAGAAAGGTCCATAGAATTTGCTAGCAAATTTCCAAACAAAATCCTGGACAAAATCCAATTGCAAAGATTTTTAGGAAGCTTAAACTATGTCATAGATTTTTATCCAGGATTTAGCAAATTATGTAAACCATTGTATGATAGATTAAAAAAGAAACCACAACCCTGGACTGATGTCCATACCAATATCATATCCCAAATTAAAAAACAAATCATAGATTTACCCTGCTTACATTTAGCAGACCCTTCATGCCCAAAAATAGTTGAAACAGATGCTTCAGAAATAGGATATGGAGGAATCTTAAAACAAGTCAAAAATGGGAAGGAACAAACAGTGCAGTTCACCTCTAGGCATTGGAATCCAACTCAGCAAAATTATAGTACTATTAAAAAAGAAATTAGGGTAAATCAGATAGTTGTTTGTGTAAAACAAAAAACATTTCAAAACAACTATCTATCCAAGAGATTCCAGCTCAGAGGAGGCAGCAGAGACATGCTGAATTGCACCATGAGGAGGAGGAGGACGCAAATCACAAGACAAAGAGGGAGACCAACGTGTTTCTAGAAGATAGGAGGCGTCCCAGTAGTCTAGATGTCCTCTTAGAGCTTCTGGAAGCTATCATGAAGCTTCCTCTCTCCTTCCTGGAAATTGTCATCTCCTGAAAAAGTTTAAATCGCCTTCCTGAAGAAGTCAAGCCCATCAAATTCAAGGCCTATGCCGCCCCTTATATAAAGGGATCAGGCCTAGTGCTTCAAACATGCTTCAACAGCTACACACACACACTCTTCTACAACTACAAACTTGCTCCACGTAAAAAACCAAGTTCCATACTTATTCCATCAAAAGCTCCGTGCTTTTCTCTGAAATCTCCGTGATTTCCTCTTGTTCATCATGAGGTCTTACTCGTTCTTCAATATTTCCTTGTTTCAATCTTGTCTCCGGACAAAAGAACACTCTTTTAGTGTTATTTCCTTGTTTCAATCTTGTCTCCGGACATAAAAACACTGTACACGTGTTTCTCTCATACCAATAACAATCCGTTGTTATTTTTCTCTTAATTTCAATCAAGAACAGCTCTTGCAACGCAAATTTAGGAAGACTTATATGGGATCCAATGATTTAAATGCTCCGGTGTGACTTTCATCCAGTCCCCACAAATCGTTCTGATCATTAATCTGCTGCTCCGCGCACCAGCTTCATGTTTACTACACCTCTTTGACAATTTCAGCAAATTGACTGGCACGCCCCTATGCTGTCATAAAGTTTTTAACGCAAAAACTCTTCAAGAGATTTTTGGTGCAACAAATAGGATCCTCAATAAAAAGGAAGTCGAATGATAAATTAAAAAAAAAAAGACTTTTTGTAAAATAAAAGAGGAATAAGGAAATATTAAATATTAAATATCAAATAATATAATCAACAAATAAATCCAGATTTACCTCAAAATATTGCGGTGAGAAGTGAGAGCTCCCCATTTTAGGTTTTGCCATCCTAAGGCGCTGCTAAATTAAATCGAAGGATCTTATCAACGTCCACCTGGAAATTTTAGGAAACAGAACGGAGTCCATGTGAAACTAATTCAGAGAAATGTTAGAGAAGAAGAAACCCACCAAAATAGAAATGAAGCCGAAAGGAAAATAGAACTGAAATGTCAATAGTTTACCCATGAATCAACCATTATTGCAGATAAATTTATAGCACCAATCCTTTAGAATTCCGGCAGAGGAGTTGAACCGGTAAATCCTAATATCCACACACAATTAATATGTAAATTACAAAAAATGGCAACAGGAAAAGTAATTGAGGAAATTCATTGAGAGCCTTTTTAGTCACCCTAAAAGTGCGAAAAGACAAAAAAAAAATGTCAAAAGGAGGCACCACATTAATCCTCAATTTACCTTTAAGTAATTTCCATAGTCACTAAAAATAATATATAGTATATATTTTGGGTGAATGAAAATATTAATTGTAAAATCAATTTATCCAACCAATCAATTTTGGACAAATGTCAGAAGGAGAAAAGCCAAATGCTTAGCATACAACAGTTTGGGGATAACTTTAATATATAGGTATAGATAAATTATTATATATTTCGAATTCCAAATAATATTTATAAATAATATTTAGAACATTGAATTATAATTAAAGTAAAACTTCATTTCCTTTTTCCACTAGATAATTAAGTGAATGAACATTAAAATTCTAACAATATTTCCTTCCATTTAACTTAATTGCTATTACATAAGATAAAATTTTACCTAAAAATGAAACTACTCAGTTCACTTGTAAACCAAAAAGCCTGACGTAAATGCGCAGGGATAATATCTAGTGTTATATAATAATGCACAGGGATAATATCTAGTGTTTAAAATTGGACCGGTCATGGAACCGGTGAATGTTCCAATCGCTGGTTGATCGATCGGTTCAACCATCGGTTCGATCTGATGAAGGCATTTAATGTCAAACAAAGAATTTCATATATAATAAATACTAGTTATTGCATAATAATAGCATAAAACACTTTTTGCTAGAGTGGTTAAGTAGCTTACAATTTTTTTACTATGTTGTGGGTTCAAATCCCGTTGAGAACAAATCTTTTTTGTTATAAAACTAATAAGAACGCGAAGAACAATATGGAGAGAATGAGAGAGAATTTCTTATTACTCCAGAGAGAACTGAATACAGAAATGAGATGTGTTTACAACTGAACTGAGGTAGCCTATTTATAGCTGAAAGTTACAACAGACAAGATCATCTGAAGAGATAAAATCTAAATCAAATCTAGATTACATAATCAAATAATATCTAAATATAATCTACTTAAATCTTCAGATAATCTCCAGATAATCTTCAGTTGAAATCTTTTGATGATATCTTCTGTTAATAATATTCTCTGGAATATTCTCCCTGTATCTCTTCAAATCTATTCAGATATTTTACTGGATAAAATCTAGTAGATAATGTAGGCTTTGATATGTGGTGTGGTAAGTCCACTATTTCATAACACTCCCCCTTGGACTGAACACCACTTTAACGGCCTAATTGGACATATATGTGTTGCCTCATTAAAAACCTTAAGTCGGAAAAACCCAGTGGGACAAAATCCGAACATAAGGGAAAAAGAGTAGAACATTGTCCCTCTAATTTGTCTTCAGGACAATATTAATTTAATGTGTTATAGCTGCCTCATTAAAACCTTAAGTCGGTAAAACCCAGTGGGATAAAAATCGAACATAAGGAAAAAAGAGTGCAGCGCATTATAGTCGCTCCCCTTGAATTAAAGCCAATTGCCATTTCTGGGGCATCTAATAATTTCCACTTCTGGGGAATTCAACCTTGCATTTCACTAGCTCGCCACATATACCAAAACCATAAAGTAATTTCTCAAATGTTGATACTGGAAACAATTTGGTAAATAAATTTGCAAGATTGGTGGCAGACAGGAGCGAATTTATTTAACATCAACTTGTCGACCTTTTAGGAGTTTATGAGTATAAACTTTAGGCGAGATGTTCTTGGTCTAATCATCATTAATAAATTCTCCTCTGACATGTGCAATAGAAGCAACAATATTATAATGGAAGAATCTATAACGGGTTTGAGAGCGAGTTTTATGTGGATCAGACTGATACTCCGCATTAGCATATTCTACTGAACCAAAATTAGTAGTTTTCTTAAATTAACCCCACAACTATGGTAAAACGGAAGATGACATAAAATATGCTGAACAATATCTCCGAGTTGGCTAATGATTGATATATGCCAACAAATTTATCGCAAATGCGATTTTAGGTCGCATGTATTGTCTCAAATACATTAATCCCCCCCGATAGTATTGGGGAATGGTACTTCAGGACCAATCATATTCTCATCGGTTTATCTAGGACGAAACATGTACATTTAGGGATCAATGGACCTTATAACCATAGGGGTGCTCAAAGTATTTCATTTGTTTTGCTCATGCTCTCGACCAAGACATAATTTGGTTTTAACCAAATCCTCATACTCCTTTTCAAATAGTTAGCAGTTTGGGACAACTCTTCAGGAGTTCCAATCACACTTATATCGTCGACATAAACTGCTACTATAACAAATCCGGATTTCAATTTCTTAATAAACACACATGGGTAGATGGGATCATTCATGTACCATTCCTTAGTTAGGTAATTGCTTAAGCGTTGATACCACATGCGGCCGGATTGCTTTAACCTGTATAAAGATCGTTGCAACTTTATCGAGCATAAGTTGCGGGGAGTGTATGCTTCAGGCATTTTGAATCCCTCAGGAATTTTCATGTAGATATCGGAATTGTATGCTTCAGGCATATTATCTCCTTTGAACCATAAGTATGTCATCACAATGTTCATATAACATGTTTCCAATTTCATAAGCAAATGAAAGGTAATCATATTCATCCCAAGTGAATACATTCCATTATAATCAAACCTAGTTTTCTAAGTGAACCCTTGGGCTACAGGTCGGGTTTTATACCTCACGACCTTATTTCATTTCTAAACAAATACCCATTTCAATCCAACGGGTTTAAGTCCAAAGACATCATTCTTTGGCAAGGGAAGCCAACTCAACCTTGATTGCTTCCTCTCATTTAGGCCAATCTTGTCTTTGATGACATATGGTTATAAATTGAGATTCATTATCATCGTTGATAATTTCATGAGCGATTTAGAGAGCGAACGCATCATCGATGATTATCTCATTACAATGGAAATTCTAATATTCCCGGGGTCGGTGACCTTTTCATGGGTTTGTGCCACTACAGGGGCAATTTGCTCATAAATTGTGCATCTTCAAGGGCAATATTATTCAGTATTTTGCTCTCGTTATTTTGTGCCATATTAAAGGCAACTCGATTTTCTCGATAAAGACCAATACGCTCTTCCAACCAATACGCTCTTCCAGAGTAGATTCTAAATTTCTCCCCCTTCTTTTTCGAGGAACTATATCATTTGATCCCATCGGTCTTTCATGCTCTAAGCATGGTCACTTTGATCCATCATGTTCTTTAGGAACATCTATCTTAACTAGAATATTCACAGCTTAAAAATTGTAATTTTTAACAGTCTGATGAAAAAGATTGGGCAAATTGATTGCAATAACTTGCAAATGGATCAAATTTTGCACCTTTCCCATTCATGTATTATTGGGTATTAATGAGACAGTCATTTTCTATGAGAAAACATCAAGTTTTCATGCTATCCATCTTTGGAAGCCTTTGGTTTCCCAAGTAATGGGAACAAGGTCTCAAGATAATCCGTGAATCTTGCGGTAAATAAATCACTCGTCAATGGTTCAAATAACCTAATAATGGATGGTGAATCAAATCCAACATAAATGCCCATATGTCGTTGGGGACCCATTTTAATCATTTGTGGTGGTGCTACAGGCACTTTGAACAGCGCAAACAAGGGTGCAAACATGTGAAATGTCCGGCTCATAGCGTAGGACTAATTGAAGGGGAGAAATATTATATGACTGAAAAGGGTGTTGAATCTAATGTCATATATATCTTAATTACTCTTAATGGTGTGGAGCTCAATACGCATATATATCTCCTTCAGGGATACCAAATAAATATCAACAAAGTATTTAATCATACACCCAAAATGTGCACAATGTCCAGTTATACCACAGGCTTCTGGCCTTTATTTTTTTATCTATTTTTCAACTTTGTCATAAACCAATCATGATTGGGTATCTTAGAATTTCTCAATGAGCATATACCTTAAGCAGCATATATTCATAATTATGGTCATGCTCTCAAAGGCGACATAATCGTCCATGAATATAGCGTATTTGTGTGATATAAGAATTTCAAGTTAAAATAGACTGCTTTCGCAGTAATGCCCCGTAGAGCCAATTCATACATGGCATTAGGTAGCATACCGAAGTAGTGAGCATCTATTCATCACCTCTCATAGGAGTTTGTCAAATAATTTGTATGCTCAAAGCCTCTACAAGGGCTCATAATAATTTTGTAAGCATGCTTATGACCTCTTTCATGGTCCTTAGTACTGTCCTCTATGACAGCCCATTGGAATTATTTTAGTGTGCTCATGGCCTCTATAACGGCCCATTAAGGATTATTTCAATAATCGTTACGTATTAGCGTAAATTAGCATCTCACTTAATGTTATTAGCAAGGCCTTGCATAGATGCATCTAATTATTCATACAAAAAGTTATTGCCACTTACCATAATCTATAAAAAAAACATATAGATGATTCCGGAATCAATATTTATTTTGACAATTGCAGGTGTCAAACTTCTATATATTTGGTAATTGGCAATAATTTTGTACTTTGAAAAATAATTTAAATGTGTTTTCCATGTGAACAAGATTCACAAGTGTAATCCTCGAAGAACAAGACTTTTATATCTTTCAAACGGTGTCTCCTTATATCTTTAAAAATCTTTGCATCATCATAAAGCCTGAATGACTAGGGTAATCATACCAAAGTCTGAACATATCATGGTTCAATTTTCATGGCATAATAGTAACTCTTTTTGGGAAAAAAAACATTCAACCCAGTAATATAGGCTTCTAACCTTTCATAGATGGTCTTCTGGCCCATCTTAAGGTGATACTTAGAAAATCTTTATTTATTTCAATTGTTATCTGAAGATGTTACACATTACGGTGTACATTTTAGCTAAGTAGATTCTTTCTCGACCTACTGATTAATAATACATCTTCAAGATGTAAAGAAGTGCTATTTGGCAAAATAATTATGTTATTCTCGTAGCCATCCATAATCTTAGCATGACCAGATATAGTATGAACATTTGTTTTACACAATGTTATACTTGAGATTAAGTCTTTGCTACTTAACATTGTATGTGTGGTAGCACTATTAAACAAGCATATAATATGTTTTTTCTCAATATTTTTCATTTGCACTTATATTGACAACTTCGGGTGTCAAATGACATAAAATTTCAATCTAATTACACCAGGTAAATTCCAGGAAAGAATGGAGGGGTCACAGACGGTCCCACTTAAAATCCACACTCCTTAGACAGAATTTTCCTAGGCATGTAATTGATAGCACATGTGTCATGTATGACAACTTCAGGTGTCTAATCAATAGTATTATTTATCTTATATATCGGGAATAGCCTATGACAACTTCAGGTGTGAAAGTATTATTTGCAACTTAGGCAAAAATGTTATAATAATCTCAACCTTAGTATGACAACTTCCGGTGTCAAAAGATAATTTACCATAGTAAATAAGTAATGTTTATTATGAAAGCTTCTGGTGTCAAAAATAAATTAACCTTGGTAATTCAAGGTGATAACTTCTGGTGTCAACAGTAATTATACTTTACCGGAGTAACACTTCTGGTGTCAAAGGTAATTTTAATTTACCAAAGTGACAACTTCTGGGTCAAAGGTAATTTTAATTTACCAAGGTGACAACTTCTAGTGTCAGTAGTAATTTTAATTTACCAAAGTGACAACTTTTGGTGTCAAAGGTAATTTTCAATATTATTTACTATAAGAGTAAAAGATAACAATATAAATTACTATAGAAATAAAGACTAGAGATTGAAAGATCAAATCTAAATAGAAGATCGAAGCTTCTCGTTGCTAGCTAGAGCTTCCGTGCTGATAACGTGTTATAAAACTAATAAGAACGCGAAGAACAATATGGAGAGAATGAGAGAGAATTTCTTATTACTCCAGAGAGAAGTGAATACAGAAATGAGATGTGTTTACAACTGAACTGAGGTAGCCTATTTATAGTTGAAAGTTACAAAGACAAGATCATCTGAAGAGATAAAATCTAAATCAAATCTAGATTACATAATCAAATAATATCTAAATATAATCTACTGAAATCTTCAGATAATCTTCAGTTGAAATCTTCTGATGATATCTTCTGTTGATAATATTCTCTGGAATATTCTCCATGTATCTCTTCAAATCTATTCAGATATTTTACTGGATAAAATCTAGTAGATAATGTACGCTTTGATATGTGGTGTGGTAGGCCCACTATTTCATAACATTTTTCAAAATTTAAAATTTTAAATCTAATCAATATATCTAGAAACCGGTCAAAACCGGTTCGATTCTTCGATCCAATCGGTGATTGAACCGGTTGACATTGGGTGTTGACTAAGTTGATTGACCGGAAAGTGACATAGCTATCCGGACCGAATAGGCCTATGGTACCCGACTTAACTGGTCGAACGATCCACGGACCGAATAGGCCTATGGTACCCGACTTAACTGGTCGAACGATCCATCCGGTTTTAAAAACCATGATATTCTAAGTTTGGCGGGACGTGCAACCTTGATAGGGTCAGTAACTTCCTCTATCCCTACATACACTATATTGTCTTCGAAACTTCCTGTGAGTTGTCGTAATAATTTAGATATGTTAAGTCGCCGATTTCTATGGGGTGGTTCGGAAGGCAAAAAGGCTCTCCATTTAGTTCATTGGGATGACGTGTGCAAACCCAAGGTCTATGGCGGGCTTGGTTTACAGAAAATGGAATACCATAACCGTGTTCTTTTACAGAAAACTGCATGGCGATTTCTTACGCAGCCGAGTAGCTTATGGGTGCAATGTATTCTTGTCAAGTACCGTATTCATGGTGATATTTTTGATTTCATTAAGGGGGCTGGGTCTAAAAAGCTTATTTGGTCTTCTTCGTGGAGGGGTTTAGCTAGTGCTTTATTGGAATTATCTGGCAGTTTGAGAAAACGAGTGGGGAGTGGTGTCTCAGTGAAGTTTTGGACTGATACATGGCTTGACCAGTTGATAGCTGACTCTTTGGAAGTTCTTCCATCATTTGTTGATCCTAATGTGTTAGTAAAGGATTTCATTATGTCGAATGGAGCATGGAATGCTGATTTGCTCTTTGCCCAGTTGCCGTATGACATAGCTACTCAGATCTTGGGTTACCCACTTCCAACTGTTGTGAACTTGGATGATTCTTATGTGTAGGGGCATACCTCGAATGGGATTTATTCTACCCGTTCAGCTTACCCGTTCAGCTTTCATGAAGGCAATTTTTGTGCTGACAAATTGTCAAAGATGAGTTGTGATTTAGATGTTGATCTCGAAGTCTACCATGAGCCTCCGTTACCAGTCATTGATACACTCCAAGCGGATAGCCGAGACATAGGTTTTCTTGTGGATTTAATCTAGCTTAGTTGTTTTATCTTTCATGTTTTCACAAAAAAAAAAAGAATAAAAAGTAATAAATAAATATATTATTATACTTACAATATTTTAGTATTTTGATTTTCCCAAGCAATAAGTAAGTGAGCATACCGTATACGACTAAAATGTCCATAATAATTGCTCTGACGATCTGATCAAATTCAAAACACTTTTGGCCATTATTTAATTTCCTTTATATTTTATTCGGTTTAAAGTTAACTTTTTCTTTCTCCACATGCTCTAAGTTTCAACACCTAAATTGCATATTTAATATAGACTCCCACACTTATCTCAACTCTTACCCTGCACCGTCTCTTCCTCTTCCTTTCTAATCAAAGTCATAAAAAGAAAAAATAAAATCTCTGTTTATAGTTCTTTCATCTGTGTTTCCCCTTTTAGTTTGTCTTTGCAGTTTTGCAGACATGTCTTTGCTCTCGGATCTTGTCAACCTTAACCTCTCCGAATCCACTGAGAAGGTCATTGCTGAGTACATATGGTAATAACTTTTCTCCTTTTTCCCCCGGACCCAGATCTTACTTCAGTATATTATTATACTATGTTCTTCATTATGTTTACTATATTGATGCCATTTCCAACCCGGTTTCTTTGATTGATGATGAGCCATCAAGTAATATGCACCAAACGTTTGACTGAAATGCTCTGTTACCAACTTTTTGGTTTCCAAGTGTGACCAACTTTAAGTTTGTGTTTGACAGGATTGGTGGATCTGGAATGGACCTTAGAAGCAAAGCCAGGGTAATTATCTTATGATTTCTTGTTATGGAGAGTATTATATCTAAACTTTGTTTTAGTTTTCCCAGTTTTTGATTTATATATGTGGGACTTTATAGACTCTTCCTACCCCTGTAAGTGATCCCAAAAAGCTGCCAAAATGGAATTATGATGGTTCAAGCACTGGCCAAGCTCCTGGGGAAGACAGTGAAGTCATCTTATAGTATGCTCTCCGCAACTTTTCCTTCATAACTTAGTTGATCATAATATTAATATTAATATATATAGTAATTTGCATTTTTCTTTTTCTTAAACATAGCCCACAAGCAATATTCAAGGACCCATTCAGGAGAGGCAACAATATTTTGGTATGTCAGTTTCATTTGGATAATCAAATGAAAATATTTCAATCAGCTTAATGTTTAAAATTTGTATTTGTTTCTTAATCTTTAGGTTATGTGTGATGCTTACACTCCTGCTGGTGAACCAATTCCAACAAATAAGAGATGTAATGCAGAAAAAATCTTTAGCCACCCTGATGTTGTTGCTGAAGAACCCTGGTGTGTTTCTAACCATGAATTTTTTTTTCCTTTTTCTTTTTAAATAGAAATATTCCATTTCTTTATTTCTTTTTCCTATTTTTATACGTTTAGACAGATTCTCTTATGTTTTATATATATATATATATATATATATATATATATATATGCAATTATTACTAATACTAATATAGGTATGGGATAGAGCAAGAGTATACTTTGCTGCAAAAAGACGTAAAATGGCCAATTGGGTGGCCTACTGGTGGTTATCCGGGACCCCAGGTAACTTGTATATTCTGCCTCTTTTCCTTTATAAATCAAAATTGCTCTTTATTATTTGTTAAATTCCTACTTCATGTCAATTTTAATTTTGCATTATTTTGGATTTTTGGTTGTAATCATTCTTAGTGATTGTGGCAAGAAATGAATATATTATTTTGACACAACTTCTAATATCTTCTTCTTTTTCTTGTTTTTTTTCCCCTCTGTTTTGTTTAATGAAACTCTTATATTTTCTATAAGAACAGGACAGAAACTTGAAAGCTTGTGTTCTTCTGCTTTTTCTTGTCACTTTGCCCACAAAATGTGGAGTGGAGGATAAGATAACATAGAAATAAGAGAGATTCTCACATTCTTTTCAGAAACTTTTTTTTTAATATTTTTATTTTTATATGATGCTTTTAATTAAGTATAGGCCATTCTTTTTTATAAAATATATAATTTTCTGCTCTTTGCTCAGAGGCCTTATGTGGCTGCCTAAAAAATTGCATTGTTGATTGAGTTAACAGGGACCTTATTACTGTGGTGTTGGCGCTGACAAGGCATTTGGCCGTGACATTGTCAACTCCCATTACAAAGCCTGTCTTTATGCTGGTATCAACATTAGTGGCATCAATGGAGAAGTTATGCCTGGCCAGGTAAATACATACATAGACATGGTGGCAGATGGCCTAGTTTGAGTTCATTTTGCCACCTTTACGAGTTCATTTTGCCACCTCTACATACGTCTATCTTTTTCGGGATTATTATTATTATCTTCCTCTACTAGTAGTTTTCTTTTTTTGTTTCTGCATTTAAAATGCAATCCAGCATAAATATAATAATCGAATTTTGCTTTCTTTGATGGTATTTATCAACTCTTACATAGTGGGAATTCCAAGTCGGCCCTGCTGTTGGCATCTCTGCAGGTGATGAGCTTTGGGTGGCTCGTTATATTTTAGAGGTAATACAAACTTATTTATACTAGTAAATCATCTTTGTTTAATTCTTAACTTTCTCTCTTGTTCCATTTGTATTTGTAAATGAATTGATTTGGATTTTTTTTTTAATACTTGAAATAACAGAGGATTACTGAGATTGCTGGAGTAATTCTTTCCTTTGACCCTAAGCCTATCCAGGTTGGATTTCAGCTTTGGGATTTGAACTGATTTTATTCATCTTATTTTTTTTTAATGCAAAGTGTTCTCATCTTCTCTGGTTTATGACTAGGGTGACTGGAATGGGGCTGGTGCACATACAAACTACAGGTAACATATGTGATATATATTAGTTTAATTTGCAATCTAGCTGCAGATATGTAATAAAATATGGATAATAGTCTATGTTACACGGACTCTTCACTTCATTATCTTAGTGTGTATCATGTCCTCACTTTTGGAAAACCTTCCAATATATGTATGATAAATTAAGTGAATTACTAAATACCGTCCCCTTTTACTAGCCACGGCCCCCTTTTTGGACTATTTTGCCCTTTGCTTTATTTTCCATCAAACTTTAAACTTTTCAATTCTTTCAGATTCTCTCAACCTTCAAACTTTCAAAATTCAATCATTCAAAATCATTCAAGTAAAACAACATCAAAACGCATGAACAAAGATTTTTCGGATTGAAAGTATGCTTTTTTTTTTTTTAAAAAAAAGGTAAAAAAA
>AWWV01016518.1:0-12900 GCA_001974805.1 Corchorus capsularis
CTTAAAACAAAACCCAAGCAAGCGGAGAGGCTCTTCGGAAGAGATGGCGACGATCTGAGCACAACAAGGTCTGGTGGAAACTAGAGAGAGGGATCGTGTGAAGAGAGAAGGAGAAGTGAAATACGATGAAATTGGGAAAAAATGTTGTCTTAAATATGGAGGGGTAGAAGTCGTCAATATTAAAATTTGATGAGGACAATACAGTTAAAATATGGGAAGGCCCGTTGAGTGGTATTACCGGGTGTATTTATTCCCCCCCAAATCGGGGGAATCAGGATTGCAGCGCGTGGATTGCACATCGGCATTCCCGGCGCGTTTGGTCATCTGGTGGGTATTCTTTTGGCCTCTCAAATAGTAACAAAAGATGGTCATCGCACGGTCATATCACAGGATACCCGGGTATATGATCGTGTCGTCAGCAATCATAAGATAATCCCCACAAAACCTAACTAAAGTAGATATAGCAAGTAGGGGTCGATCCCATAGAGAAGGGTGAAGAACTTTTATTCCCAAGAATAAATCTTTTCCAAAAATTAGTTCTAAAACAGAAAACAGGGGATTTAAAATTATCAATTAAAAAGAAAGCAATTAAACTAAAGACTAAGCAAAGTAAATTAAAGCTAAATCTAAATCTAAATCTAAATCTATAGCAATTATAAAGCAAACAATAATTAAAAAGCATACTTCTTCTCCGATGGTATGAATCAATCAGATTAACTATGGATCATTGATTTAAAAGGTGAATTAAGCATCTTATTCTTGACTGACAACTAGTATAAATTTCCCAACATGTATATTAGATAAGAGGCCGATTAAAGCTGCAGATATCCCTTTTATTCCTTCAGCAATCGATTACTTTCTTAGGGCTTAAAGATCGCTTCAGAACAAAGCATTAAGTATAGTTAATTTTACACCCATGCCTACAAGTAGAACCATACGAAGAGAAATTTCTCGCCCTCCGATTGACAAGCGTCCATCAGGCAGCGATCAAACCAACCTGATTTGCTACAAACAATCAAACTTGAGTGATTAATTCTAAGGTTGATCTAGCCATAGATCCATCCAATTACTTCATCAATGGCCATCCAAATCAATAACTATCAAGATCATAAAATAAAACAGAGTTTTGCCTACTATCATCAAGAACTTAACACAAAATTATAAGTATAAAAATCTCACCATAATCAATTGATCGAATTCACCAAAGGATAGGAAGTATTAAGGATTTAGCTACTCATGGATAAATCCATGAGAGCCTTAAGAAAACTTACAAAACTTGATGGAAAAATCCTCCTCTTGAAATCTCCTAGGGTTTCCGCTCCTCTCTATGCAAAGAGAGGGGTGTGGCACCCTTGACCTAAAACTAGAGAAAGAAAACTAGAATATTTTCTAAGAAAAAGATGAAAGAGAATTGTGTATATTGTATATGTGTGATTTGTGTTACAGAAGGTGGCTATTTATAGTGGAGGAAAAACCTATAGACTCCTATTAGACTTAGGAAAAGAGGGTAGGACGTTCTAGGGGCTGACTTAGTCTCCAAGTTGGATTAGATGTCATCCTAGAGTAGAATCCAAGTCAAAATAGGATTCTGGCATTTTCTGGATTTCTGCAGAAACTTTAACTTGATATTCGGGCTTGCAGATGGCAGATCTGGGCTTTAAACTTCAAAAGAAAGTTGTAGAGCTCGGAGTTAGCTTTCCAACGGCTGCTCATGGGCTTAAAACGGACATCTGAGCAGAAAGTTATGGCCTTTCTACCGAGACTGCGCCAATTCCTACTCCAAATAGGACTAGTTACGGGAAATTACGGGATTTGGATATTTTGGAGGGTCCAATCGGCATTAATTGGGATTTTAACTCCAATTATGGACTTATATGGGCTGAATATAATCCCATATAAATTATCCAAAAATCCTTAACTTCCGGGCTTCTTCTGGGCTTGGCTTCAATCCTTTGCAAATAAGCTCCAAATCTTCAATTCTTGCTTCTTGAATGAATTCTTCAATTGTCTTCAAATCTTCAAATTATCTTCAAATAATCTTCAAACACGAACTTCGCATCTTCAAATCTTCATTCCAAATAGCTAAGTCCATATTTGAGTAAAAAGTCACCAAAATAGCTCCAAAAAGTGAAAAACAATAAGTTTTCACTTTTCTTATCTTTAAGACCTAAAAACACAAATACTTGCAATAGGGTAAAAATACATATAAAAGTGGCAAAAAGTATGGAAAAATAGCTATAAAAATATGCATAATTTTGGCTCGATCATATTTTCCCCCACACTAAATCCTTGCTAGTCCCTACCAAACTAGTGTAGACAAACTAAATTTAAGACTCACTAATCTAAACTAATGCACTTATGTTCAAATCTTTTGAAAAACTTTGAATACATTCATATATCAAGGATCAATTCAATTATGAAATTAGAATAACAAAGAATATTAAGAGTATCCAATCCAATAGATCAAGATATAGCAAGCATCCTTATTCTTAAGTAACTATAATCAAAGTACCTCTAATCACTTTTCATTCATCACAACTATAACTACTTCTTCCTATAAGCTTATGTCTTTATCTTTATCTCCACTACTCAAACAATTGCACATCATGAATACAAATCAAGAATTTCGCATGGGTTATAATGATTTTCAAAGGGTAATTGATTTTTAGAAAAGTGAGGTTACTAACCTCAAAGTGTTCCATGATTAGGGGTTACTAACGCCCTTTATTTTAATTTTGAGGCTACTAGCACTCTAGAGGGACAATACTTCTGCCGATCCATGCCTCTTATCCTCTTCCCAAGGGTTGCTAACTCCTTTTGTTTAAAGAGAAGAGTGACAACAATGGATTTGTTTTTTAATTTTTAAGGCAGAAGATATCTCTTCTCCTCTTGCATGAAAAACACTTTTTTATGAAAAAAGATTTTTTTAACTACCCTTTTATATAGATAGTCCCCCACATTTATTCTTGACATATCCATAACATACTTTCATAATTGTAATTTCAATAAAAATTAAACACAAGTTCTAGAAATAGGCAATCATAGAAGTAATAAATAATAAGATCATATCACAAAACTTCAATTATACCTAATTCTAAGAAATAAGATATCATGCTATAAATCAATCAATGAATCAAACATTCTTAAAAAATCTAAGCATTCATCAATCATAATTCAAATCAATCAATTAATATATGCATGAAAAATTCAAAATTTTCAAAATTTTCGAAAAATTTTCATGGATTCTATGCATGTAGTAGACTCTCTATTAGACTCTCTCCCCCACATTTAAGAGACACATTGTCCTCAATGTATTAATTTAAGCATATGTGTGTGTTGTGTCCCTCATAAGTGTGATGACTAAATAGATGTGCTAATGAAATACTTAACTCACAAAGAAAGTGTCGACCCAATCAAGCAAATCAAGCAATTCAAGGCATCAATCATAGCATTCATAGCATATAAGTCATAATTAAGATCTAAATCAAAGCATAGAAAACATAGAAAATAAATTCAAGCAACTAATTCAAATCAAGGAATAGGTAATCAATCAAAGCAATAATCATTTAAAGTAAAGCAATGCAAAGAAAAGAAAAATATTGAGTTAAAGAAAGCTTCTCTATTTTGGCACGGGCTGATGCATGCATGACCGGTGGCAGCTCGGATGTAGTTGGCGATGGCACGGTGATAGCCTGAGATAACTCGGCATTGGGCATCCTTGGCCGGATATTAGTCGGTTCCGACTTGGCTTGGCGCGGAAGTGCAGCGGATGTAGCTAGGCAAGGCACAGACATGACCGAACTTGGTGCGGTGATGGCTCGGCAGGAAGTAGCTATGGCCGGCACTGACCGGGCATGGAGTGCAGATGGAGCGGAGAAGGCCGGGCATGGCGCGGGCGGCATAGCGGCATTGGCGGGGCATGGCAGGGCATGCGGCACAGGTGGCTCGGTAGCGACCTGGCAGGGCCGGGTAGGTGGTACGGCAGAGGCCTGGCTCGGTTCACGGGCTGGCGCGGTAGTGATTGGTGTCGTCTGGCCATGGGATGTGGATGGCCGGGCTGTAGCCGGGAATGATGGCTTGTACGGGCTTGGCCGGGCTATGTACAAGTATGGCCGGTGGTGGCGCGCGGGTTGGCGCGAAGCTGGCCGGGCTTTGTGCGTGGATGGCTAGGTATGGCCGGTCTTGCCCACGCAGATGCATGGCTTTGGCGCGGACATGTCCTGTATGGCCAGTTGTCACGCACGTATTGTCAGGCTACAACTAACGTAGCATGCTTGTGTGGCTCGGGCATAGCCGGTCAAGTTAGCTAGGTGGGTTCGATCATGGCCTTTGACTTACTCCTCTGGCGCGTTGGCTTCCATCTTGTGCTCCTCTCTTTGGGCCCTCATTCATTTTCCTTGACAATTGTTTAGCATGTGAGCTCCAATTACTTGACTTGTTTCCTTAATTTGAAATCCTAATAAGAAAAAGAAAAAGAAAAACTAAAAAGAAAATTACAATGTTAGTAAATTCTTGGGTTGCCTCCCAAGCAGCGCCTTTTTTAATGTCTTTGGCTAGACTTTCCTTCATCTCCCTTTGTTAGGGTGGATCATACCACTTCAAAGCATAAAGCAAGTATGATGATATAGGAAGAATTTGAGCACAAAAAGAGGAAAGTGAAAAGAAGAGATAAGGAAAGAAAACACCAATTTCGTTGAGGGCGACTCCATGAATGGCTAGGAATGACAATGCCATCTTTGCTGCCGTGAGTGGTTGATGCAATGGATGCTTTCGACATTCTTGATTAGCATTGTTCTCATTTCGCTTTTGGAAAGTGTCATCGTGTTGGCAAATCTTCTTGTCCTCTAGAAAGAATTGATCCATGTTGATCTCCTCGATGTAGTAAGATTTAAGAAGCTTGTGATTCCCAAAAAATCTCGATCTTCGTGCTTCAAGGGTTGGTTATCAACAAAATTCAGCACACTTAATTCTTTCAGCTTCGGCAGTCCAAGTTGTTCATCTTCTTGTGGCTCATCTTCTGGCTTAGCAAGGCTTGCAGGAGAAGGTGACGGGATGTCCATCTTGATATCTTCTTTCGGTGCTTCTGATTCTTCTGGCACAACCTTGGGGACTTCCTTTGGTAGAGTAGGGACGCAGACTTCATATGGTTCATCATCGCCTTCCTTGGAGAGAAATTGAGAGTCTTGTAAATCAAGTTCATGTGGGTCATTAATCGTTTCGCTTGATTCTCCTTTAACTTCTTTCACGGTTGGAACTTCTGCAACTTCATGAAATTCATCGATCTCACTTGTCTCAGAATGGACAGGTTTCTCCTTTGACAGTGTTGCTTCAATTTCTGGCGCTTGATACCATTGTGTAGCTTTGGTTGAAAACTTCTTACTTTTGATCAAAATCTACTTAATCAGCTTCCTCTTTTTCGCACAACCTTTTGAAAGGAAACCTCCTTTCATCCAAGGGGGAATATCACCACAAGCATCGTCTATTTGCCTTTGTCCGTTGTTTTGCATACCAGAATAAAATCTATTCAGCAGTTCTTCTTCATGGAGACCATGGGGTGGAGATTGACACCATATTTGGCTGAGTCTATCCCAAAAGTGATGTGCTTCTTCATCTGGCAACTGTTTGCAAAGCTCAAGTTGTTCTCGAACATAGCGTTGGCGTATGCGTTGAAATTCACCTTCTGCTAGATTACTCAGCAATCTCCTTGCGTCTTCAGGACTCTCGAGTTCCAAGCTTCTCTTATTAATGGCATCAATAAGACTTCGGTCGGATTGAGACAATCCAGCTATAAAACTCTTGATCAATTGCCCTTCAGGTAGACCGTGGTCGACAAAGAACTTACACGCCCAATTGAATCTATCCAAATAATCGAACCACTCTTCATGATACTGTTGTCAAATAGAAAGAATCTCCTTTTGAACATCACGTATCCTTCGCTCCCTTGCTTCTATCGTATCTTTTTCTGTCATAACAAAAACTCAAAAGAAAAATTAGTAGTAAAAGCTCTTAAACAAAATTTAAAATTAAACACAGAAAATAAGGGAAAATATTTTTTTAGAAAACGATTTTTTTAAAATTAACGCAAACCCTAAATTTATTTTCGACAAAAAATTTTTTTGACGCAATTTTTTTTTTAGGAAAAACGGAAAACAAAAATTTCTAGAGCAAATTTATTCTGGGATTTATTCTTAAATCCCTTCCTCGGCAACAGCGCCAAAATTATGATCGTGTCGTCAGCAATCATAAGATAATCCCCACAAAACCTAACTAAAGTAGATAGAGCAAGTAGGGGTCGATCCCACAGAGAAAGGTGAAGAACTTTTATTCCCAAGAACAAATCTTTTCCAAAAATTAGTTCTAAAACAGAAAACAGGGGATTTAAAATTATCAATTAAATAGAAAACAATTAAACTAAAGACTAAGCAAAGTAAATTAAATCTAAATCTAAATCTATAGCAATTATAGAACAAACAATAATTAAAAAGCATACTTCTTCTCCGATGGTATGAATTAATCAGATTAACTATGGATCATTGATTTAAAAGGTGAATTAAGCATCTTATTCTTGACTGACAACTGGTATAGGTTTCCCAACATGTATACTAGATAAGAGGCCGATTAAAGCTGCAGTTATCCCTTTTATTCCTTCAGCAATCGATTACTTTCTTAGGGCTTAATGATCGCTTGAGAACAAAGCATTAAGTATAGTTAATTTTACACACATGCCTACAAGTAGAACCATACGAAGAGAAATTTCTCGCCCTCCGATAGACAAACGCCCATCAGGCAGCAATCAAACCAACCTGATTTACTACAAACAATCAAACTTGAGTGATTAATTCTAAGCTTGATCTAGCCATAGATCAATCCAATTACTTCATCAGTGGCCATCCAAATCAATAACTATCAAGATCATAAAATAAAACAGAGTTTTGCCTACTATCATCAAGAACTTAACACAAAATTATAAGTATAGAAATCTCACCATAATCAATTGATCAAATTCACCAAAGGATAGGAAGTATTAAGGATTTAGCTACTCATGGATAAATCCATGAGAGGCTTAAGAAAACTTACAAAACTTGATGGCAAAATCATCCTCTTGAAACCTCCTAGGGTTGCCGCCACTCTCTATGCAAAGAGAGGGGTGCGGCACCCTTGACCTAAAACTAGAGAAAGAAAACTAGAATATTTTCTAAGAAAAAGATGAAAGAGAATTGTGTATATTGTATATGTATGATTTATTTTACAGAAGGTGGCTATTTATAGTGGAGGAATAACCTAAAGACTCCTATTAGACTTAGGAAAAGAGGGTAGGACGTTCTAGGGGCTGACTTAGTCTCCAAGTTGGATTAGATGTCATCCTAGAGTAGAATCCAAGTCAAAATAGGATTCTGGAATTTTCTGGATTTCTGCAGAAACTTCGAATTGATATTCAGGTTTGCAGATGGCAGATCTGGGCTTTACACTTCAAAAGAAAGTTGTAGAGCTCGGAGTTAGCTTTCGAACGGCTATTCATGGGCTTAAAACGGACATCTGAGCAGAAAGTTATGGCCTTTCTACCGAGACTGCGCCAATTCCTACTCCAAATAGGACTAGTTACGGGAAATTACGGGATTTGGATATTTTGGAGGGTCCAATCGGCATTAATTGAGATTTTAACTCCAATTATGGACTTATATGGGCTGAATATAATCTCATAAAAATTATCCAAAAATCCTTAACTTCTGGGCTTCTTCTTGGCTTGGCTTCAATCCTTTGCAAATAAGCTCCAAATCTTCAATTCTTGCTTCTTGAATGAATTCTTCAATTGTCTTCAAATCTTCAAATTATCTTCAAATAATCTTCAAACACGAACTTCGCATCTTCAAATCTTCATTCCAAATAGCTAAGTCCATATTTGAGTAAAAAGTCACCAACATAGCTCCAAAAAGAGTGAAAAACAATAAGTTTTCACTTTTCTTATCTTTAAGACCTAAAAACACAAATACTTGCAAAATAGGGTAAAAATACATTTAAAAGTGGCAAAAAGTATGGAAAAATAGCTATAAAAATATGCATAATTTTGGCTCGATCATATTTTCCCCCACACTAAATCTTTGCTAGTCCCTAGCAAACTAGTGTAGACAAACAAAATTTAAGACTCACTAATCTAAACTAATGCACTTATGTTCAAATCTTTTGAAAAACTTTGAATACATACATATATCAAGGATCAATTCAATTATGAAATTAGAATAACAAAGAATATTAAGAGTATCCAATCCAATAGATCAAGATATAGCAAGCATCCTTATTCTTAAGTAATTATAATCAAAGTAGCTCTAATCACTTTTCATTCATCACAACTATAAATACTTCTTCCTATAAGCTTATATCTTTATCTTTATCTCCACTACTCAAAACAATTGCACATCATGAATACAAATCAAGAATTTTGCATGAGTTATAATGATTTTCAAAGGGTAATTGATTTTTAGAAAAGTGAGGTTACTAACCTCAAAGTGTTCCATGATTAGGGGTTACTGATCGAGCTCAAATTATGCATGTTTTTATAGCTATTTTTATATACTTTTTGCTATTTTTATATGTGTTTTTACCCTATTTTGTAAGTATTTGTGTTTTTAGGTCTTGAAGACAAGAAAAGTGAAAACTTATTGTTTTTCACTCTTTTTGGAGCTATGTTGGAGAGTTTTTACTCAACTATGGATTTAGCCATTTGGAATGAAGATTTGAAGATGCGAAGTTCGTGATTGAAGATATTTTGAAGATTTGAAGATAATTGAAGAATTAATTCAAGAAGCAAAATTGAAGATTTGGAGTTTTATTGCAAAGAATTGAAGCCAAGTGCAGAAGAAGCCCTGGAGTTAAGGATTTTTGGATTATTTATATGGGAATATACTCAGCCCATATAAACCTATAATTAGAGTTAAAATCCCAATTAATAGGCCTAATATCCAAAACAATATCCAAATCCCGCAATAATCCCGCAGATTTGCGTTATAAGCCCGGTTTCAGCGCAGTCTTCGTAGAAAGGACATAACTTTCTGCTCAGATGTCCGTTTTAAGCCCATCAATAGCCGTTGGAAAGCTAACTCCGAGATCTACAACTTTCTTTTGAAGTGCAAAGCCCAGATCTGCCATCTTCAAGCCCTAAATCGACGTCGAAGTTGCTGCCGAATTCCAGAAAATTCTAGAGTCCTCATCTAACTTGGAGTCTACTCTAGGATGACACCTAATCCTACTTGGAGACCAAGAAAAGGCTAAACCGTCCTACCCTATTCCTCCACTATAAATAGCCACCTCTTGGATCACAAATCACACAACAATTACATACATTAGATACACATCATAGATTTAGATAATTCTCTTTTTCTACCTTTCTTTAGTTTTTAAGTTTTTCTCTAGTTTTAGAAGAGGGAGAAGTCGACACCCTCTCTAGCAATAGAGGGTGCGACGTCCCTAGGGTTTCAAAGGGGAGATTCCGCCTCTCCCTACCTTTGTAAGGATTCTTATCTCTCTCATGGATTTTCCTAAATCCATGAGTAGCAAAATCCTTAATACTTCTGATCCTTTGGTGAATTCAATCAATTGATTATGGTGAGATTTCTATACTTATAATTTTGTGTTAAGTTCTTGATGATAGTAGTCAAAACCCTGTTTTAATTTTATGATTCTGAATCTTATCTGAATTATGTGGCCACTAACGATGTAAGAGGAAGATCTATGGCTAGATTAGGCTTAGAATTAATCACTCAAGTTTGATTGTATGTAGCAAATTAGGTTTGTTTAATCGTTGCTTAATGGGTATTTGTCTACCGGAGGGCGAGAAATTTCTCTTCGTATGGTTCTACTTTGTAGGCATGTGTGTAAATTAACTGTTCTTAATGCTTTGTTCTCAAGTGATCTTTAAGCCCTAAGAAAGTAATCGATCACTGAAAGAATAATAGGGATAACTGCAGCTCTAATCGGCCTCTTATCTAAAATACATGTTGGGAAACCTATATTAGTTGTCAGTCAAGAATAAGATGCGAAATTCACCTTTTAAATCGAGGATCCATAGTTAATTTGATTGAATGATACCACTGGTGAAGAAGTATGCTTTATAATTATTGTTTGGCTTTATTAATTTGCTTTAGATTTAGATTTAGATTTAGATTTAGATTTAATTTGCTTTGCTTTGATTTTTAGTTTAATTGTTTTCTTTATAATTGATATAATTGATCCCCTGTTTTCTGTTTGATTTTTGGAAAAGATTTTTCTTTATTCTCTATCGTTCATGACATAACCCTTCTCTGTGGGATTCGACCCCTACTTGCCCTAGCTATTCTAGTTAGTTAATTGTGGGGATTATTTTTACGGACCCTGCACGATACGCCATAAATTTTGGCGTCGATGCCGGGGAAGGGAATTGAATTGAAAGAAAGTGAAGAGAGAGTAGTTCCAAGAATTAGTTTTTGATTTTCCGTTTTTTCTATAAAAAAAAAAAAGTTTGCGTTGAAAAAAAAAATTTGTTTTTGCGTCGATAAAAAAAAAGTTTTTTCCGTTTTTCCGATTTTTCTAAAAAAATATATATTTTTTTCCGTTTTTAATTTTAGGGTTTCCGATTTTTCTTTAAAAAAATTTTTTATTTTTCTTTTTCCGTTTTTCCTTTTTAAAATAAAAAAAATATTTTTATTTTCTGTTTCTGCTTTTTATTTTATTTAAAGAACTGTTACTGCTAATTTTTCTTTTTAGTTTTGTTTGATTTTTCTAGGAAACTGCATGTCAAAGACAAGAAGTAGTAGTACTGAAGGTTTAGAATTCAATCCTGAGCCTGAAAGAACACTATTTCAGAAAAAGAAGAAGACACAAAGCCGATTACAACAAGAAGAGGAGACATCCAATTCAAGTTCTCAACCAAGATCTCCTAGATCTGCTGTTTCAACATCGTCAGAAGACATGGCTGAAGAAGAACAACCCAAAACTCTGCGAGAGTTAGCTGCACCAAATGTCAATGCCAAACGCTTAGCCATTCGTTACCCCGATACCAATGGAAACTTTGAAATTAAATCTGGATTTATTCAGATTTTACCCAAATTTCATGGTTTTCCTGGAGAAGATCCTCACCGACATCTTACTGATTTCCAGATTGCTTGTGCATCTACAAGTATTCAAGGTATTCCTGAAGATCAATTCATGTTAAGAACCTTTCCGTTCACTCTTATGGACCGAGCAAAAGATTGGTTGTACCTACTACCCACTTGTTCAATCACATCTTGGACGAGCCTTAAGAAGCTATTCTTGGAAAAGTACTTTCCTGCACACAAAGCATCAAGTATAAGAAAGGAGATTTGCGGAATTAAGCAACGCCATGGAGAAACAATGCATGAATATTAGGAACGTTTCAAAACACTTTGTGCGAGCTGCCCCAATCATCAAATCAATGAACAGTTGCTGATCCAGTACTTCTACGAAGGATTACTACCGTTTGACAGATCTTCCATCGATTCTGCAAGTGGAGGAGCTTTCATAGACAAAACTCCTGCCGAAGCTTGGTCTTTAGTGGAAAATATGGCTGCAAATGCTCAACAATTTGGATCTCGAGAAGACTTTTCAAGAGAAGGCCCTACAAGAAGAATTAATGAAGTTTCTACCTATTCCACCTCATTGGAGCAACAACTTCGAGAAACGAATCAGCAAATCTCTTTGCTCACTGATTTGTTCCATGTGAATTTTTCAAGTGTGCCAAGGGTTTGTGCGACTTTAGAAGACAACAAACAAGGAGTCAATGCCGTGGGATTACAAGGAGCTTATCAAAGGAAGCCTGAACCTTATTGGAGACCTGAACAACCGAGTCAACAATATGGGAACCAAGGTAATTTTCAAGGAAGGCCGAATTTTCAAAGACCTAATTTTCAAACTTCACAAGCCATTGAGTTACAACAAATCAAAGAAGCTATGGAGATGATGAGAAAGCAAATAAGCCAATTAGCTAGTGATTTGAGTGATCTCAAGACACTAGGTCAACAAAGGATTCCATCACAATCAAAGATACCTCCTAGAGAGAATGTCAGTGCAATTTCTTTAAGGAGTGGAAAAGAGTTACAAGACCCTTATCCAACCCATGCCGCACATCAACAAGAAGAAGGAGAGCCGAACTACACCAAAGAAGATTTACAAGTGCCTGCTGAAATCAAGATTGAAGATGAACCCAACAACAAAGAAGCTGCGCCGATTGAAGATTCCAACAAGGATGATGCCATAACTCAACCCAAAGGAAAAGGTGTGTGCGATACCAACAAGCCTAAAACCGATTCCAACCTAATTCCTTTTCAATCAAGATTGAAGAAGTCAAAGAAAGAAGATGATGATCAAGATATTTTGGAGATATTTCGAAAAGTTGAGGTCAACATCCCACTTCTTGATGCCATTTAACAAATACCAAATTATGCAAAGTTCCTCAAGCAACTTTGTACCAACAAGAAGAGATTACAAGGTAAAGTAAGCGCTGGAGCTAATGTCTCTGCTGTGCTTCAAACGAGTTTACCTCCTAAGTGCAAAGATCCAGGTACGTTTTCTATTACTTGTTCTATTGGAAGAAGTATTATAGAGAATGCGATGCTTGATCTTGGTGCTTCTTTAAGCGTGATGCCTTATTCTTTCTACAAATCTTTAAATCTTAGTCCATTGAAGAATACTGATGTTGTTCTGCAATTAGCTGACGGATCTTTGGTTTATCCCAAAGGTGTTTTAGAGAATATCTTAATTAAAGTTGAACATCTGATTTTTCCTATCGACATATTCATCATGGATATGGAGCATTTGAAAGATCAATGTCCTCTTTTATTAGGAAGACCTTTCCTAAAGACTTCTCATACCAAGATTGATGTATTCAATGGTTTATTGACCATGGAATTC
>AWWV01016520.1:0-12145 GCA_001974805.1 Corchorus capsularis
AAGACGTACTATCTTCCTCCTCTTCTTCCTTTCAGCGCCCTCAAACCCTAATCTCTCTACTTCTATTTATGCAGCGCCTCCTCCTAACTATCACCGATGGCGCCACTCTCTTCCACCGTCAACCGACCCCGAAAATGACCAAAGGGACCCTTTTCCTTCGAAATCGACACCTAGAACTTAAACCGAACCTCACACCTTAAAGAAACTACTTTGAAACTTGCACAAACCGAAAAGAATGGTAACCTATGGCCTCGAACTCATGAAGACAAGAAGGAGGGAGGAAAAAAAAGAATAAAAATGACCTTTTTTGAAGGAAGATTAGAAGAAAAAGAAGCAAGCAGAGGACTTCAGGCACCCCTCACGGCTTAGGACGAGGTCCCAAAGCTAGGTGAGCCTTTTCAACCAAACTTTTCCTATGTTCCCCTTTTTTTTTAAAAAAAAAAAAACCCAGAAGAAGAAACGATGAACCCTAATTTTTGCACTCCAAAAACCCTAGTTGTCGTTTCCTCTTTTTTTTAAAAAAAAAAACGCCCCCCCTCTTTTCTCTGAAACTATAGTATTTAAACGAGACATGCATGAGACCTCAGCCGTGGATTGATCTTGATCTAGCGGTTCTCCAATTTTGATTTTTCTGAGTATGTTTTTAATTCTGTTTGTTGTCTTCTGCAGGTGTCAACTTGAGGTAAAAAATGTGCAAAGGACCACTATAAGTTTTTACGCGGTTTGCACTCTCTTGCCCTTATTATTTTTTGTCTGTTTTCTCATTTAATTTCGCTTTACTCCCCTAGTTACTCATGTGTACGCCCTTTGGACGGTGTGGTGGCTAATGCAACCAACTTTGAATTCTTATGGGACCAATTAGGGGCTGCCATGTTGGTAAGGTGAGTCTCTCTCCTCTCGGTAATTTCCCAATTCTTTCTTATTTGTTCTTTTTTCCTTTTTTTCAAGCCTCTAGCTATTCACATGTTTATCTTAATCCTCTGAGGAGGCTAATGGGACAAATTTGGAAATTGGTTTGGAGCCACTCCGCACCTGCCACGTCAGCTAAAACCTCTTCTGTTGACTTTCTGTCTAATGGATCCCTGTTAAGGTATATCGAAATGAAATCCTTTATTGCTATGTTGAAATTTTGTGTAATAACCTTTGGAGTGAATTTTCTGTTGCTGATGTAAGTTTGGGATCTTGCTTGCTTATGATATACTGACTTCCCAAGTTTGAACCTTGACATGTTTTGCTGCAAATTTCTTGAACTAGAGTTTGAATGCCTTGAATAACTCTTTACTGAACTGGAACTTGTTTGAAAAGGAATTATTCCATCTTTGTCTTCAATACTTCATTGATCTGGATGCTCTGTTTCCTTTAATATGACCATTGTAGACACCAATTTTATCCTCCAATTTCTTTTCATTGGGTTTTAATCTTTTAGGTTTGCCTTGCTATTTGAGTAGTAATGGACCAACTCTTCATTTTTTAGGCCTGATTCTTTCTTCTTGATCAGCTTTTCTAAATTAATTTTTGATTTAGATTTCTCTAAACTAATTCCTTCTTGGGTTTCTGTATTGGGTCATTATTTTTCTGGGCCAACTTTGTTATCCTAGTTCTGGTGGAGTCTATTTGCTCATTTAGTTGGGCCATTGCATCTCTTTCGGGCCTAATCCTTTTGGATATAGATATTGGGAAACCATTGAGTACATATATAAATATTACAAGTCTTTTATTACAAAATATATATATAGAGATGCCCCTCTATGGTAGAAAAAAATAATAAAAAAATACAGGGAATTACATTTTGAAGTGGATCACCTGATCCACTTTTCTCCTTTTCTTCCTAATTTACCCTTTCCCAAACTCTGAACTTCAAATCTCCTGCAAAAAAACAAAACAAAGGGAGGATTAGCATATTATTAATTGGAGAGTGCAGACCAAGTTTAGGCAAGCTCAGGCTTTGTCTCTAAATATATTTTGCTGCAGGCAAAGCATTGCAAGCGAAAGTGGCTCCAAGTGACAGCCATTTGATCAAAGGACAGAAGCTAGAGTATGACAATCACATGGTCAACAATGCAAGGACACAACCAAGCTCAAGACAGGCCCTCACAGCAGATTAATGTCACCAAGGCACAAGCTTACCACAGGCTAACACACACATACATGCTGCAGGCACAAGTACAAAGTCAATAGCATTTGATCATGGTTCCACACCAGAATTACATGTCATCAAAGAGGCATATAAGTAAATACAGGTCATCAAAAAGCCACATAGGCATTAACAGGCAGTTTTTTCCGTACATTTGCAGGAAGAAACTGAAATTAAAAGTGGATAGTGACCATTGGATTTAAGACACATGCAATAGGTGGCAATATCATAGGGAAACGGAACTTATGACATACATATTTCAATGCACCATTCCACACCAAAATAAAGCAAACTTTTTAAGTCATCAACCAATGGAGAGCATGCAAAAAGCCAGCTAAGCCCTCAGGCACTCAGCCGCTGAAAAATCCAGGTATATATAAAATTACTATTCCTTAGAAACAGAGGGGGAGGAGGCATAGTTCCCAAGAACCAAAGAGAGGCACAAACCCTAGCAAAAAAACCTAGAGCAATTTCTTCTTCTTTTAATTTTCTTAGTCCTTCGAGTTCAATATTGGAGAACAAAAAAAACAACAACGCAGAAATACAAAAAAATTTCCCTTCTTATTTTCCTTTTCTCCAGTTTCATTAGCAGAAAAAAGAGAGAAAAAAAAAACCCAAAAAAATATTGATAGTTTCATCTTATTTTTTTTTCTTTTTTCCATTTAAATCTCTTGTTTTTAGCAGTTCACGGTAAAAAAAAACCACCAAAAAAAAGATCTCTTTTTCCTAGTTAACATTAACAAAAACAGAAATACAAAGAAAACAAAACCTTACCTTTCCAAACTTTAGGATTCCTTAGTCTTCATCTCTGTTTCCCTTGCTATCTCTTCTCTTCAATTTTTCTTTTCGTTCCTACAAACATGTCAGTTTGGGTTAAGAGTTGGATCTTGAGTCACAAGGCTTATTCTTGAAAAAACCAATCGGTCAAAAGGAAGAACTTATCTGAAAATCGGCCTCATCCAACGGTCGGATTCTCGGATCTGGGCAGTGCAAGTTTGGATCGGTTTGGACCTATTTTGACGGCTTAGAGGTTGGTTCCTGCGAGGCCAGATCTGGGTTGGGTAGGTCGAGGCGAGTCTTCTGGTGGAATTTCGGCTTCAACAGTGATCGGAAGTACCTCCGGCACGGCGGACCAAGGCAGAGACGGCGGTGGCGCGATTTCCGGCGATGTAGAGAGAGAAGCAAACGGAGGAGAGAGAAGGTAAGAGTTTATTTTAATCTAAATTTCTGATTTTTTTGGTATTTATACTATGTTATACTCTCGTGCTATATTCTGATTTTAGTTGTTTCCTTTGTTAGTTGTTAAATTAGGTCATTGAAAATTAGTTCATTCAGTGTCTAGGTTTGTTAATAGGTGCAATTTAGTCATTAATTTCACATCAATTAAGTCCCTGAAGTCGCATTTTAATGTGAATAAGGAGTACAATTTGTTTTTGAGTGCACATAAAGACGTAAGGTCTTTTCCGTGTTCACCTAGGTCCCTGGACATTTACGTTTTAGTTTAATGGATCTAAATTTAATGTAAGTTAGGGTTTAGTTAGTTTTATGAAATAAATAGGTTTTAATTTAATATATATAATTTAGCAATTACCTTTCATTTGTTAGAATTAATTTTGCTATTATATTAGGGTAAGTTAAGTTTAAATAAAAATGAAATTAAAGAAATTTAAGAATTTATTTGTTTTTGGTAATTAGTTGAAAGTGAAAACTTGGTCATTTAGTATAGAATAAAAATGATAAATGAATTTAGGAGATAGAGAGAAGTGTTTTTGAAACTCGTTTCGAAACATTGTATGACATAAATTGTCGTGTTAAACTCTTCGATATTAGACCGTGGGTCTGGGTTTTGTATTCTTGTGATTTTATTCTATTTTGTCTGACTGTTTTGGTTGATTATTCTGGTTTATTACTTTGGTTTATAACTTTGATTATGATACCGGTTTTAATGATTTTCTTGTGTTGCACGTGCTTCTCAATTAGAAGGCTGAGGCACTGATCGAGACATTGGCTAGGCTCACAGTGGATTGACTTTGGGGGTGTACGAGCCCCCTGAACTGTGAGTGGGCTGTCCTCAACGGAGAACCCGTTGAGGAACTGTTTTATTACTGTTTTATTAAATTGTTTTATAAATGGTTTTTAATGAATCGTTTTGGGTGCATGAGCGATCTTGGAAAATGGTTTTGGATTGTTGGTAAGCATACGGGGACTCGTGGACTGGACGCAGTCCAGGGAGTACGTATGGCTGATATGGTGGTTTACTAGCTAGTACTTGGATATGTTGGCGGACCATGAGATGAGTTTGGATCCACATGGTTCGTCGCTCCAGGCCCGACACGCCATTATTTATATACCGGTTAGGCGTGTGCATGGGGGAGCTAAACTAGGTGTACTGCGGCCACCACGCAGTGCCGGACCCAGGCCAACGTCAGGGGAACGGGCTTGTTGTTGGAAAAATAAGAAAAGTGGTATTTTTACTGATGATTTGATGATGATAAAGAAGCCCTGACGGTTCCGGAGGTTGACTCGGGCCAAGGTCACTTCGGATATGGTTTTAGACCGAAAATTGGATTTTGATACATGGTTTGATATTACTGATGGTTTTTATTACAAGCTGTTTTATAAACTGATTTGGTTGTGAGTGCACCCCACCCTCTTCTGATCCTCTTTTGAGGGTGGCTCACTCACTGGGTACATTCGTGTACTCACCCCTTCAAATTCTTGTTGTGTTTTCAGGGTAGTTAGGACTCTGCGTTCCCTCTGGCGGTCGAGTCGGTGGCATAGGATGTATTCACTGCTCTTAGAGGTACTTCTCACTACATGACGGGTCCCACTGGCATTGTATCTGTCTATTGTCATTCCTCGTATCTTGTTTCTTATTTACTAACTCACTATTTGGATTTGATTTGGTTTTCGATTTAAAATACTTTTATTATCTCGTTTTTTGACGATTCCCCTTTTACTCTGATTTATAAACTCGAGTATTTCAAATTTATTCTATGTTCTCGTTTTTAATGTTTTTAATCTGATATTGACGCTTCGTGTTGCTTCGGAGTATGTGACCGGCCGGCACGTATTTCGAGGTGAGATGGCGGTTGTCCATGCTCGACTTCCGGGTCGGGGCGTGACAGTTTTTTAGCTTAGATAGTTTAAATATTAAGTAAAATAAATTGGAATTTAGGAATAAGATATTTAGATATTATTAGTTTAATAATTTAGAAATTGAGATTGGCTTTTGATAATTAGTAAAATAGAATTTGTGGATATTGAGTAATTGTGGTCTTAGGCTTTCTCTTGGGCTTTAGCTATCTTTTGGGCTTTATTGATTTACCTTGGGCTTTGTCATTTATGTTTGGGCTTTGATGCTTATATTTGGAGGGTTTGGGCTTAATACTTAGTTGGTCTTTGGGCTTTGGTTATATATGTAGTTAATTTGTTTGTAGGCTTGGTACTTTGGAATTAAGGGCTTAATTGTTTAAACAATATAGATTTAATTAAATAAAATTTAAATTTAGAAATTAAGTAAATTTCATGTGCATCCATATTTATCTTTAATATTCATGTTTCCTTATTGATTATGCCATACTCATTTAAGAAAAGTGAATGGACTCCGATGATGGAAAAACCGGTTGAAATGTTGACAGCATTGTTCATTTTAATCCGGATTTCCTATGCTTTAGGCATTCATTCGGGGGTCTTACCAATCAAGTGGAAGGTTCCCAAATGAGGTCTCTCGTATAATTACTCGGTAAAATTGAATTTAACCGGAAATCATGCATCACGTGCATTCATGCATCTAGGGTTTAGATTTAGTAATTTCCAATTAAAGTTTAAAAGATCCAAAAAAATGGAAATTGAAAATGAAATAGAATAAAATCATTTTCTTCAAAATTAAAAAAGAGTTTATGTTTGAGAATTGTTCTCTTCTAGTTTTCCAAAATAAAAAAATAAAAAAAAAAAGAAAAAATGAGTCTTTCAAAGTTAAATTAAAAGGTTTTCCAAAATTCCAAAAAAATCAAATCAAAATTCAAAAAATCAAATTTTTCTTCAAGTTTTCAAAGTATTCAATTAGGTCTTTTCAAATCGGGAAAGTTCCCACCAAGTTTTCAAAGTGTTCAATTTAAGTCTTTTCAAAACATTCAAACATAATTTTTTCAAAATAGAGTCGTTTTAATGGTAAGTATTAAATAAAATCTTCTCATGAGGAACCCGAAAAGAGAACAAATAATAAACGGGAAAGTTCCTAACAATCCTATTTTAAAATCAAAAACCATTTTTGCTTGTTTATTTGCTTATTTCAAAAAATTAATAAGAGAGTCCAACGGCATGAAAACACCTAAAGATAAAGACAACCAATATTAGAAACCCATAGTTAATTCTAGTCCAGTCAGTGCCGTCTTTTGACGGGCGTCGTGGGGGTGCTAATCCTTCCCCACGCGTACCCGACTCCCGAACCTTTAGGACTCTGGTTAGAAGACCGTTTATTAGGTTTAGTGTTACCTTCGCCAAGCTTAGGTTAATAATAAACTTAATAAACTGATAGGTGGCTAATCACACCTAAGTTAAAAAAGATTAGTGGCGACTCCGTAGCCTAATTTTTCTTTTTAAAGTCGTTAAACGATAGGGTTCGGGCCACCCCGGACACGGAGGTTGCGACAACCATCAATATGTTTAACTTATAGCTGAGAATTGCTTTTACAGTTTATACTGTTGATGAATGAACCCTGCTTTGATCATTTTTGAGCCCAAATTGTTGCATTGTGATCAAATTGACCTGCCCTGATTGCATCGCTTCATTCTGTTATTGTATGTTTTACAACTCCACTGCTTTTTTTGATGACTTGGACCAATCCTGTCTTCTATCTTGATGCTCTATTACTACTGCTGCTTCAATGAGTTTCTTTTACTTTCTTCATGGTGCTGTCATTGTCATCTAAGATCTTTTCCCTCCTACTGAATCATCTAAATTAAGCTTGTTGGATTGCTTTTGGCCCTTGTTCTGCTTTGCCTTAATCATGCCCAACTGTCATGGGGTCTGCTGTTATCTTGCCCTGTGTTGATATGGAATTGTCCCGGCACCATTGTCTTGCTCGCTGTCCTGTCATTACCCTGAGCCCTTCGCCTTTTGAAGCTTGTTTTGTTCATTGGCTTGACTGCTGCATTGGTTTTAACTATCCTGCATTTCCCTTGCATTTTCTTGTGCCATTTACTAACATGTTTGTTCCTGTTTGTTCATGGCTTCATCAACTTTTTGAGGGGGAGAATAAATCTCATCTTTTGCACTTGATGTAGCCGACAACAAGTTCCTTTTCCCTAAGCACAAGTGCTCTGTTTGCTATCCTCGCATGTATACCAACTGATGGTGTATGTTCCCTTTTGTATATGGGGAACATTTTGTACTTCCTTTCTCTCCTGCAGGTTTCTAAATACCAAGACCAAGATTCATTTCAAATCTTTCTCAACCTTGTGAAGAGAAAAAATGCCAAATGCAATGCTATGTGAATGAAGATTGACATTTTTTTTTTTTTTTTTTAATCGTAAGTGCTAATGCCAAATGTAAAATGAAATGTAAATGATTCTTTTTGTATTTTCAAACTTTAAGTGTGAGTGATGTATGATGATGTGCATGAAATTAAGAAATATGTAATGCGAACTGTTATACTATATGAGGTTATTTCAAATTCTAATGTCTTCTAATTATGGTATTTGATTTAAAGGGATTAATTAGACATTCCAAGTAAGAAAAAGTGCTCTACTAATCAAAATGCAAATCCCATGTATGTAATATCTAACTAAATACTAAATTGAGGGTTAATTAATCAGTGATCTAAATTGAGCTTGAGCTATATGATTTAAAATGCAACGACACTAAATTACTAAATGAAATTAAGCCGTGAAATATGCAAAAATGCTAAAAATGCAAATTAAGGTTTTTTTGGATTTTCAAGATGACTAAAATGAATTAGTTAATCTAAATTAAAAGTGTAATAAAAATGACAAAAATGCCCCTGAATGCAAAAATGACCAAAATGCCCTCAAATGTCCAAAATGTCCTTGGGCGATCCTATTGCCAAATAAGAAATAAATTAATTTAAATTAAAGGATATAGGACGAAAATGGGTGTCTACAGCTGCCCCTTTTTCCGTGCTTTCTAACTGTCAGGAAGTGTGCAAATAAGTAGTTTGCATACTTTTTGAGAGTTAGGAAGTGCGCAAAGACGTAGACACCCCTTTCATTGAAGGCTACGAAAACCTTATTTGCTAAAATCTTGAGGAAGGACCGCACTGAATCAATCGGATCAATCTGAAGAAAAACAAATCTATTCACCGAATAAATCTAAATTGTCTGAAAGTGTGCTGCATTGAGCTCATCGAATCCAATCTTGGAGATGCCACACTGAGTCATCTGAAGCCAATTTTGAAGATGCTACACCAAGTCGTCTGAATTCCTGAAAATTTTGTTTGAAAAGTACGCTTCGATGCAAGTTAGAATGGTGATGCACTGCCGAATGTTAATGCAATGTTGTATGCTGATGATAAGTGTAATGCAAAATGTATATGGTTTGGTTTGAATATATTTCCTTTTCCAAATTAACCCGCAGTCATGTATATCTTCCTTGTGTTCCTCTTGACTTCTTGGCCTTAGCCTTCCTCTTTCAACTCCTCACCTGCTATCTTAACTCAATCTTTTCTAATCTCGTGTCCCTTACACCGTTAGCGATACTTTACCCTAATTCCTTTTGAATTCTTTTGCCTCGAATGATGATATATGTTCCTTTATATCTTTTACTAATACCGCCTTTTGAACAATTGAAAGCGACCAATCCCATGTTTGTTTTATTAAATTTTGTAAAGGAAAACCAATGTTTACTTATAATAAGGTGATGCAAAGGAAAGCATGTATTACTAAAACTTTGCAACTAAACGATAAAGAAATATGTACAAATAGAAAAAGATAAACTTAGAGAAACCAAATATTACTAAAACTCTGAAATTTCATTGATAAAGAAATATGCACAAATAGAAAAGAGACGGAACTTATATAACAAGGAATTTAATACATATATATATATATATATATGCTGAAGAGATAGAACCTCATGTCGATGAATACTCCGACGACGGTTTTGTGACTTTTGCCGGAGGTTCTTCGAAATTGGTCTTGATGTAGCCTTACCCAACTCAGTCTGGACCAGACCCTTACCCTTTTGACCTTAAGAGATTTTCTTGAAGTGCCTTGCCCATAGACTATGTCCCTTCATCTTCTTGCTTGAGCTACCCTTTGCGGGTTTTCAACTCAAGTTCCTCATTTTCCATCCTTCACCTTGAGCCGCCCTTTTCGGGTTTTCAACTCAGGTGACCCACAATGCATCCAAGCCGCCCTTTGCGGGTTTTCAACTTGGACCCCTCCTTATATTTCGTTTCACTTTTTGCGACCTCTTTCTTTTTCAGGCCCAGTTTTTTTATTTTTTGTTTTTGTTTGTTTGTTTGTTTTTTTTTTTTAAAGCATAATACTTCTTGACTGCATCAGAGTTGATAGGCCTGGGAAACTCTTCTCCATGCATCTCTTGTAAAATCAATGCCCCACCAGAAAATGCTTTCTTTACCACGAATGGGCCTTACCAGTTAGGTGCCCACTTGCCCCTCGGGTCACCCTGTTCAGGTATGATCTTTTTCAGCACCAAATCTCCTTCCTTAAACTGTCTTGTGCATACTTTCTTGTTAAATGCCCGCTCCAACCACTTTTGGTATATTTGGCCATGACATAAAGTCGTCAGCCTTTTCTCATCGACCAAATTGAGCTGATCATATCTCTCTTGAACCCATTCAGACTCTTCTAATTTAGTCTCTCGATATACCCATATGGATGGTATTTCTACTTCAATTGGTACCACTGCCTCTATTCCATATACCAAAGAGTACGGGGTTGCCCCAGTTGAGGTCCTAACACAAGTCCGATAAGGATGAATAGCAAAAGGAAGCTTTTCGTGCCAATCCTTTTATGTTTCAGTCATTTTTGCCACAATCTTCTTAATATTCTTATTGGCCGCCTCCACTGCACCATTCATCTTAGGCCTGTAAATGGTTGAGTTACTATGCACAATCTTGAATTGTTTGCAAGTTTCTTCTACTAATCCTTGGCTTAAATTGGATGCATTATCAGTAATAATCCTTTTCGGCAACCCATATCGATAGATAATCTCTTTCTTAATGAACTTGGTGACCACTGCTTGAATAACGCTTGCGTATGAAGCGGCTTCAACCCATTTTGTAAAGTAATCGATCGCCACCAATATGAATTTGTGCCCGTTTGAAGCCTTGCGGTTAATAACTCCGATCATATCTATTCCCCGCATTGAGAACGACCATGGAGCTGACATTACATGTAATGGATTTGGAGGCACATGAATTTGATCTGCGTAGATTTGACACTCATGGCATCTTCTGACATACTTGATACAATCGGTTTCCAATGTCAACCAATAATAACTTGCTCTCATAATCTGCCTCGCCATCTTGTGCCCCCTGGCGTGACTCCCACATGAACCTCTATGCACTTCTTCTATAATCCTCTTGGCTTCTGCTGAACCAACGCATCTAAGCAACGTTTGGTCACGACTTTTCTTGTATAAAGTGTCACCTTCTAGGAGATAACCCATTGCCATTCTTCGAATCACCCTCTTGTCATTTTCTGTAGCATGTCCTGGATATCTTTGGTACCTGATGTATTGGAGGATATCAAAATACCATGGATTACCATCTATCTCATCTTCCACACTCATCACGTGTGCTGGGGAATCTTTCATCTGAATCTAGATCGGCTGGATCTCTGTATTAGTGCCCCCTTTAAACATTGAAGCAAGGATTGCTAATGCGTCTGCTAACTGATTATTTTCTCTAGGCACATGATGAAATGTAATCTTCTCAAAGGACTTGACTAATTCCACCATATGGTCTCGGTATTTGACTAATTTTGGCTCCCTCGTCTGGCATTCTCCTTTCATTTGGTAAATTACCAAGGCTGAATCACCATAAACCTCCAACTTCTTTACTTCTTTGTCCAAAGCCATCTGGATTCCCAAAATGCAAGCTTCGTATTCTGATACATTGTTCGTTGCCGGAAATCCCAATCGAGCCGTGGCTGGGAGGTAATCACCCTCAAGGGATATCAATACTGCACCTATCCCCTGCCCTGATAGGTTTGATGCCCCATCGAAGTACAACTTCCATGTTTCTTCTTCCTCTCTTTCTTCCTCTACCTGGCATATTGCCATTAAATCTTCATCTGGAAACTCAAAATGCACTGGTTCATAGTCCTTACTAGCTCTGTCGGCCAAGAATTCGGCTATAGCACTTCCTTTAATGGCTTTCTGAGACACATACACTATATCATATTCAGATAATAACACCTGCCATCTGCGATTCTTCTTGACAAGCCGGGCTTTTCAAACACGTACTTAATCGGATCCAATTTGGAGACCAACCAAGTAGTGTGATAGAGCATATACTGTCTTAATCTATGAGCTGCCAGGCGAGTGCACAGCACATCTTCTCCAAATCTGAGTACTTGACTTCATAATCAGTGAATTTCTTGCTTAGGTAGTAAGTTGCCCGCTCCTTCTTTCCAGTTTCATCCTGCTGTGCCAATACACAACCCATTGAGTTCTCCAGAACCGTCAAATACAAGATCACAGGCCTTCCTCTTACAGGTGGCACTAACACTGGTGGGTTTGATAAATACTCCTTAACTTTGTCGAAAGCAGCTTGACAGTCCTCATCCCACTCTCCTGGATTTTTCTTTTTGAGCAGCTTAAAGATTGGATCACATTTTGCTATCAGTTGAGAAATCAACCGAGCTATGTAATTCAGTCTACCCAAAAATCCTCTAACTTCCTTTTGATTCTTTGGTGGAGGCAAATTCTGAATGGCTTTCACTTTGTCCGGGACTACCTCAATCCCTCTCCTCACTGACTACAAATCCAAGTAACTTCCCTGACGTGGCTCCAAAAGTACA
>AWWV01016521.1:0-16446 GCA_001974805.1 Corchorus capsularis
CTCACAAGAGCATACAACTCTTTATCATAGGTTGGATAATTTAATGCAGCCCCATTCAATTTCTCACTAAAATAAGCTACGGGCTTCCCACCTTGCATTAAAACAGCTCCAATTCCAACCCCTGATGCATCACATTCAATCTCAAAAGTATTGTTAAAGTTAGGTAAAACAAGCAAAGGAGCATTAGTTAATTTATCCTTCAACGTCTCAAATGCTTCTTTTTGTTCATCTCCCCACTTGAATGGTGCATTCTTCTTCATAACACTAGTAATAGGGGCGGCTAAGGTGCTAAAGTCCTTAACAAACCAAGTAATAGAATCCGGCTACTCCATGAAAAGATCTCACTTGTCCAACGTTGGTGGGTGTTGGCCAATCTTTGATTGCCTTGATCTTTTCCTCATCAACCTCTATACCTTGCGATGAAACCACAAAACCAAGAAAAACAAGCTTGTTTGTGCAGAAGGTGCACTTCTTAAGGTTAGCATATAATTTCTCAACCCTAAGTACATCTAACACACATCTTAGATGCCTAACATGCTCATCTAGGTTTCGGCTATACACAAGTATATCATCAAAATATACAACAACAAACTTGCCAATAATAGCTCTTAAAACATGGTTCATTAATCGCATGAATGTACTAGGTGCATTAGTCAATCCAAAAGGCATAACTAACCATTCATGCAACCCTAATTTAGTTTTAAAAGCAGTTTTCCATTCATCACCCTCTTTCATGCGAATTTGATGATAGCCACTCTTAAGATCAATTTTAGAAAATAAGCAAGCACCATGCAATTCATCAAGCATATCATCTAATCTAGGAATAGGGTGACGATACTTTACCGTGATGTTGTTTATTGCCCTACAATCAACACACATTCTCCAAGTCCCATCTTTCTTAGGAACAAGCAACACAGGAACGGCACATGGAGAAAGGCTCTCACGCACAAACCCCTTTTGAAGTAGCTCTCCAACTTGCTTCTCCAATTCCTTTGTTTCATCAGGATTTGTCCTATAAGCTAGCTTATTTGGAATTTGCGCCCCAGGGATGAAGTCGATTTGATGTTCTATCCCCCTAATTGGTGGTAAACCACTAGGAATCTCCTCAGGAAACACATCTACATAATCACTCAAAAGAGAAGCAATGTTGCTTGGAAGCTCGCTTTCCAAGTGGTTAGTGCTCAAAAGTGTATACTTTAGCAAAAGCAAAATCAAAACAGAATTATCATTCAAAGCTTCTTTAATCTCACTTTTAGTAGCTAACATACACTCCTTACTAACCTCCTTAGAACTATCATGCTTAACTATATCGCAGTTCTTATCTAAATTAGCATGATTAGTCTTTTCTTTAGTCCTAAATTCCGAATCTAGCTTAGCAAAATCCTCTTTCAATTTCAGTTGATCCTTTAAAGCCTCTTGAGGTGATAACAGAATAAAAGTAAAGGGCTTCTTACCACACATGAGAGTATATTGGTTCGTCTCACCATCATGTTGAACTTTGTTGTCCAAGTAGTACATGGCATGCTTGCATGGGTAAGATATCGCACAATACATCTCCTTTGTACCTGCCCAAACAAAGAGAAACTAGAACTTGTTTGTTAACCCTAATTTCCTCCTTATCGTTGATCCAACCCAAACTATAAGGTTTAGGGTGTTTTGTAGTGGGTAATTGCATCTCCTTCACCAAATAAACACTAGCTATGTTTGTACAACTCCCACCATCAATAATCACACTACTAGGCTTCCCATTCGCATACATCCTAGTATGAAACAAGTTCTCCCTTTGGTTGTTCACATCATCTTTCACATAAGCACTCAAAGTTCTCCTAGCAACTAAACTTCTAAGTGCAAAACCGTCACCATCATCACTATCATCATGCGCATCTCCTTCATCATCTCCATCACCACTTGATCCAAGCGCAATATATTCATCTTCACTTACAATCTTGCCATTGTCATTAGTAAGCATGACTTTCTTGTTAACGCAATCTCTTGCAAAGTGTCCATATCCTTGACACTTGAAACACTTTACATAGTTCTTAGAAGATGAACTTGATGAAGATTTAGCATCGGTTTTAGGGGTCACAACCTTTTGCGCAGACTCCTTTTCCTTTGATGATTTGTCATCCTTCTTGATTGGAGTTTTCCATGAGCTTGATGATGATGATGTAAAGCTCTTCTTATTCCTTTTTACTTGGCTTTCGGCCTTCAAAGCATGTTGAAGCAACTCCTCAACCTCATAGTGTTGTTGCATCTCCACAATATCATGAATTTCTCTATTCAATCCCGCCAAGAATCTAGCTATAGTAGCTTGTGGAGCTTCATCGATCTCGGCCCTTGACATCAACAACATCATCTCGGAGTAGTATTCATCAACACTCCTAGTTCCTTGCCTCAAGGATTGCAACTCTTGGTAGAGACCATTAGTGTAAAAGCTTGGAACAAAGCTCTTCCTCATATAACTCTTTAGACCTAACCAAGTGTTGATCAGCCTTTCCAAGTTTCTTCTTCTTGTTTGCACCAATTGATTCCACCAATTTAAAGCATTCTCTGTGAGTTCAAGAGTAGCAATTTGTACCTTCTTTGGCTCGGCATGAGGATAGTAATCAAAATACATATCCAATTTCGACTCCCATTCCAAGTAATCGGATGGAGACCCTCTCCCATTGAATTTAGGGATTTTGTACTTGATGTTGTCTTTAGGCTCTTCTCTCTCAATTCCTCTCCTAGGCCGCATGTTTTCATTGTGAGCTTGCCCACCAAATTCTTGTTGCCTTAGTCTCTCCATGGGATCGATTCTAGCAATTTGCCTCGGTGGTGGAGGATGATCCTCTTCATTGTTGCGTGCGACATTAGCTCTTTGAGGTGGTTGAGCTTGTTGATGTTGGCCATCTCTTACTTGTTGGACTTCATTGGCCAAGGTATCAAACTTAGTGTTCATATTGTCAAAACGTTGCATTAGAGCTTGCAACATAGCAGCCACGTTTGGTTGCTCTTGTTCTTCTTCCATTATACCTACAAAAAGAACAAAGATTAGTGGTAAAAATCCTCACAAGTGTGTGTGTGCTTATACCTTTGACTTGTGCTCTCGTGTTTGTACTCAAGTCCTATGGATTGGCGGTCCACTACTCTCTTAATGATCTCACAAGATTTGCCTTTTACTAGCTTCAATAGGCCTAATAAGAGCAATTCCTAGAGCACTCCTTTCTTCTCGTGACCTACTTGAGGAACAAACAATTAATAGCAAAGTTATTTGTGAATCAAAAGAAAAGTGATCTTAAACCAAACCAAACCACTTAATGCAGGCTCCTTATGTCGAAATTCTTCTTCAAAGTTGCTGCACAAAAACACAATTCAAGGACAAATCACAATATCAAATCGGTTAGCATAAACCCTAGTACCACTTGTCTCCTATTTTGTACCACTTGAATCTAATAGGGTTTGTAACCTGAAATTCTTCAAATCAAATTTCAATTAACAGCAAAAGCAATCCAAGGATCCCAATTCACAATCGATTAGAGTTATTGCAACTAATTAGATCAATTGCACAAGAAAAACCCTAATCCCCAAATTTCCCAAACTAAGAACCCTAGTTCCTGAAAAAAATCGATAACAGCACAGATTTTTTTTGATTTTTTTCAATATTTTTCCCAGAAAGTCTAAAGCTCAAATTTCACAGCTTTCCGAGCTCAAACGAATCCAGAACAAAAATCACAAGTTTCTGGTCGAAATTTTATTTTATTTTATTTTATTTTTTTATATTTTTCGATATAACTACTAGTTATGAGGGGCTCACATCTGAAATTTCAAAGTAAAACGATGCAAGATGAATCGGCTATGAATTTTTGAAGTTTCTGAATTTTTGAATTTTTCAAGAAGGGTGGTGCGATATGAGTGTGGGTGAAATCGATGGGATGAATGATGAGTAAAAAGATAGATTTACCGATTGAAGATGATAAACCTAAGCTCTGATTACCAATTGATACGAATCTAGTTGTAATTGGTCAAAATCCACCTTAGAGACCCGCCTAAGATCAACTTGAATCACCAAACTTCTAGATGTGTATGTCGACAATCTTCACTTGATAAATCTTCCTTCGTTCGTCGGCCTTAGACCTCCAAGTCGACCTGCACTTGAACACCTAAGATCACAAGATTCACAAACAACCAAGCAATCACAACTTAATTGTTTGCTAGGACTCTACAAGATTGAAGAACCCTAAGTTTGCTCAAACTAGAACAATGAAGCCAAAGAAATCGATTTGGGTATAAACCTCTCAACTTTATTGATTAACTTGACTTGTGTTTACAAGAGGGGGATGGTTCCTTTATATAGTAGTAGGGGACGCATAACCCTTCTCCTAAAACTAAAAGGAAAACATTACATAAAGGAAGGAACAAGGAAATAGTCTACTCCTTGTCCTACTAGGAAAAGTAAATAACATTAAGCAAGGATTGGACTTAGTCAAACAAGGCCCAACCCAATGTCTTCTAAACTAAATAAAAAACTAATCTAAGATAGAATAAAGGCCCATGAGGCCGAATTACACAATGCCAAAGTCTAATGCTCATCGATTTCAAGTAAGGTAAACACCTTGGAATTGATGGGAATATTCTTGGTGATGTCGACTTCAATGCCTTCCAAATGTTCTTCAATGGACTCTAAACCCCCAAGATGAGATCTAACAGAGCCCAATAAAGCTTCCTTGAACCTTTTAGCCCGAGCCCTAGTCATTGGACCTTGCGGAATGGCTAAAGGATTAAATGGTCGGTCTTGTCCGGATGACCCAATCGATGTCCGGTTGTGGCCGGTTGGTGCGCCAAGCGATGGCCGGTTGTGGCCGGTTGTCCCATGCGATGTCGCATGCGATGGCCGGTCATGTGGCCGGTGTTGCGCGGCTTCTCCAAGCAATGGCCGGTCACTCGTGCCTCCAACTCCATGCTCCTCCAAGCTAGCATCGATGACTTCTCCTTGATCTTCAGTGGCTCCAATGTGTCCTTCTAAGCCATGATAAGCCCTTGGCGCATCAGTAGGGGTTTAGTTTAAGTCGAAATAGGTGATTTCCCGCCGGGATTCGGAGGATTGAGTTTCAGTTTAGGGTCTTTGGAGTTATACATTTTCGATTTTAGGTTCGTTCGGTGAAGAGGTAGAGAATAAAGAGATGAACAACATACCTGAGTTTCGTGGTCATCCGCCGTTAGGTTGAGGAGATCGGGGCTTGTCACTTTCGGCACTGTTGGGGTTCATTTCAAAGGGTTTTGGGTGGATTTTGATGAGATCGGGAGCGGATCCGCCTTCAAGTCGCGGCGAAGGCCATTTCTGGAGGTTCGGGACTTCACCGGAGCACCAATCGGAATCCGGCACGACCATAGAGCCATTTCCGGTGGTGGAGACTTAGGCGGCTAGGGTTTTGAGGTTTGAAGGAAGAGTAGAAAGGTGGCATTTTATACTATCCGTACTGATATAACCCGAGCCGGTCTGGAGACCCAAGAACTAGCCCAAACCCGATTCACCCTTAGCGCGCCAGGCCCATTTGCAGTTTGGTAAATTCTGACTTGGGCTTTTTAATTCTTTTATGTGTTTGGGCTTTTGTTAGTTTAGTTTTTATATAAGTTTAATTCAATGTCTAGTTTCATAAGTTGTAGGAATTTATTTTAACTCTTAATAACTTGGTAAAATCGAATTTAGATTTTAGAATATTAAGTTTTAATTTAAGGATATAATCAATTCAACATCATTAGAAATATTGACTAGTTTATTAGTTTTCATAATTAATTATAAATAAGTTAGGTTTAGTCACTTAAATTTCATTTGCATTTGCATTTGTATTTACTATCACTAATTGTTGTAAAAATATAAATTGTCACGTGGCCTTAAATTAAATTGATCCCATGATGGGAAAGGCGGGCGGCTCGTTCATGCGTGTCTGAGTTTGCTCGCCTTCTCCCGGAGGCTTGCAAATTTCTGGAGATCGTTTACCATTTATTGGGAGGCGACCGAAGGTGTTCCTCGTATAATAAATGGGTAATTAAAATTAAAATTTGATTTTCATGCATCATGTGCATTCATGCATTTAAGAGTCTATTGTATCAATAAATTAAGAATCATAGAAGCAAAATCTAAAAAGAAAAAGAAAGAGATGGGGTCAGTCAGAGAATTACAAGGGTAATAATCAGTAATTAGATTCAATCAATAAAAAGGTAACCAGTGATTAAGTTTGAAAAGTATAATGCTAATCAGTAATCAAATTCAAAAAGTAAAACGGTAGTTAGTAAAAAGGTAATGGTAATTAGTAATTCAATTCAAGGAGTGCAATGGTAATCAGTAAAAAAGGAGCAGAAAATAGTAATCAGTAAAAGAGTAAAATAGTAATCAGTAGAAAGTAAGAAGGTAATCAACAAGAGTAAAATAGTAGTCAGTAAAAAGTAAAAGGTAATTAGTAAGAGTAAAATAGTAATCGGCAAAAAGTAAATAGTAATCAGTAAGAGTAAAATAGCAATCAGTAAGAAGTAAAAGGTAATCAGTAAGAGTAAAAAGGTAATCAGTAAAGAGTAAAAAGTTAATCAGTAAGAAGTAAAAGGTAATCAGCAAAAAGCAAAAAGGCAATCAGTAAAAAAGTAAAAGAGGAATTAGTAAAAAAAAATGATAAAGAGTAAAGAGTAAAGTAAAGAGTAATCAGTAAAGAAAAAAAGTAAAATAATGAAGAGTAAAGAAAAGAGTAATCAGTAAAGAAAAGTGGTAAAGAGTAAAGAGTAGAGTAAAGAGTAATCAGCAAAGGTAAAATAATGAAGAATAAAGTACAGAGTAATCAGGAAAGAAGAATGGTAAAGAGTAAAGAATAATCTGTAAAGGAAAAATGATAAAGAGTAAAATATTAATCAGTAAAAAGTAATGGCAATCCGTAAAGAATAGAATGGTAACTAGTAATTAGTGCAGAGTAAAGAATAATCAGTAAAATAGTAATATAAATCAGTAATTCAGTAAAAAGTGAGTAAAAATGGTATTTAGTAATTTAAGTTGAAAGTAAAATTTTTAGTATTCAGTAATGCTTAAAAGGGAAGAGTAAAGTAAGAAAAGGGTAAAGAGGGATATTCAAACAAGGAAAATGAAATAAAAAAAAAGAAGAAAAAGTCAGTTTTAAGAAGAAATAGTTTTGAAGGGAAGAAAATATTTAAGCATAAAGACAACCAATAATAGAAACCCACAGTTAATTCTAGACTAGTCAGTGTCATCTTTTGACGAGCGTCGTGGGGGTGCTAATCCTTCTCCACGCGTACCCGACTCCCGAACCTTTTAGGACTCTGGTTAATAGACCATGTTAGGTTTAGTATTACCTTTGCCAAGCTTAGGTTAATATTAGGCCTAATAATTTGGTAGGTGGCTAATCACACCTAGTTAAAAAAGATTAGTGGCGACTCCTTAGGTTTTTAGTTCTTTAAGTCGTTCAACGGTAGGGTTCGGACCGCCCCGGACCCGCACGTTGCAACAGCTTGGCGACTCCACTGGGGACTGGTTAGAGAGTCAAACTGAATGCTAGTTTAGGGTTGATTAGGGTTTCTAGATTCGGTTGTTTGCTTGCATTTTCTTGTTCATTCATGCCTATTTATCATTGTTTATTCTTGCCTATCTTTATGCTTTTTATGCTTACATGCTTTCATATTCCTGTACATGTTCTGCCTAACTTATCATGCATTGTTTCTCTTCTCGGGGGTAGTTTAGTAATTTGGGTTAGGAATTGTTGATAAAGGTTTGTATGTTCTTTCACACGTGCACTAAGTAACTTGCATTCTCATTCTGCATGAGCTTATACCGGAGCTCTATCCCTTTAGGAGGAAGTAAAGTAGCAAACCTTCGTGTGACAATCGTCTCCGTGCGGGTTTTGCCAAATACTTCCACTCAGTTTGGACCTTACTAGGCTAGAGTGGACGACAGTCAGGACGGACTGGGAACCTCTAGATCCAGAGAGAAAACCTCACCCAGCATGTAGATCCTTGAGAGATATCCAGCCTAGGTAGAGCCAATCCCGTGAGGATGAACCTAGGTACACAAAAGGAACACTTCTTACCCTTACCTCGTGCTTTTCAAAAATGGACTGTAGAGAGAATAAACTCTTTTACTCTCGGTAGATGGACCAACCTGCCCCAAAGGACTCACAGTCCGATTATTTTCAAGGAAAATGTTTTGATTAATAATAGAAGGGGCACAATTTCTCTGTAATTTTCAAGTTTTATTCATATTTATGTTCATGTTACTAATCACACTTTGGTTCTTTGTTGTTTTCTCTTTGTGGAAGCATCTTTATAACTCTTTTGTTTTGCAGGTTGCATTGTACATGAACAAACATTTCATATCATAAAAATGCTCATACATTTGTTCATCAACACATTTCGCCATGTCATGCATAAATTTCATGCATACGAGACTTGCGTTTTCCTTTACCATGCACATTTTCAAGAGTTGTCAAGTTGTCAAGCCATCCATTTGTATATATGCTCATACATGCATTAGTCAGGCACTTGTGTATATGATGCATCCATCATACATCGTCCATTTCTTTGTATATATGTTCATGCATCGATCATGCATTATCCTCTCATTAGTATATATGCCTATGCATCCATCATACATTCACTTGTATATACGTTCAGGCATATAGACACATTTCATACATGTAGATAGTTCATGTACATCACTTGTGCATAAACTTGTTTTCTACTTTTCTTGTTGGAACCTAACATCATCAAGGGAGAGCATTTTGAAAACATCGAGTGCAGCATTGAGGCTTAATCCGCGAGCGAGATTGATGAAATTTTCCTCTCAAATACATTGTCCAAAGTCAGGACGTGCCAGTAAAGTCGCTCCCGCTCAAACAAGAGGCCCTTCGATAGAGAATTCCGGGATCGCATGGAGAAGACTTGACAATCCCAAAGCAGCGACAAATGGAAATGGAAGCCTGCCACAATAAGGGAATTTCCTAGACCGATGAACTCTTTTCTCACATGCATAGCATCTGCATAGCTATTTGTATTTTCTCATGTTTATAATTAAATTGTTGCACCTTTAATTGTGAATATTTGTTGAATTGGGTGATCACCACTAAGAAATAGTTCCCAAAGCGCTGTATAACTTTCACTTGGGTAATGAGCAAAGGAATGTACGATTAATAAAAGGTTTGACTGAGCAAAACAATATTTTTTTTTGAATGAACAATTGGGTTTTGAACAAAAACATAAGATAAGATATTAACTGGAACGCCACTGCTCAAAACCCCAAATTTCATTGATCTTAAAAGAGCCCATTCTTTGTCTTGGAAACCAATTTGACTTTGAAACATATTGAGATCCTTCCATTCCTTGGGGCAAATTACTTTCAAAAGGCCAAATTCAACTCACTTTTTAGGCCTTGGAAGACAAATTGGTCTAAAATCAAATAAGCTCACCCAAAAGTGCACCTTTCAAATCACTTCACTTGTCAAAGCACCTTTACCCTTCTTGTGATTACTAGCGGGGGCAATATTCAGTATGCTCATCAATAAAGAGGTCATTCAATGGAATGGAGGCAGAAGACATCAATCATTATATTCCCAAAAAAAAAGAGAGAGAAAAGAAAATTGGGCCTAAAACAGAAAGAGGTCGCAAAAAGAAAAAATTGCAACATCATGTGCATGTAGAGGTTTTCAAGACTATCAAAATAAGAAACATTTTTCAAAAATTGATTTTAAGAAAAGGTTTTCAAAAATGAGTTTTCAAAAAGGTTTTAAGTTTTAAGGGTCGCCTTTCATCGAAATATCCAGATCTGAAATGATAAATGGCCTACTTTCTTATTCCTTCACTTATAGAAAATTATCCATTGCTGCCCCCTTTGAGTCTTATGGAATTTCTTTCGAATCAACCCTGATCAAGGATCACCCTCCACACTGGAGGTAGAAAAAAAGCAGAGCTTGTTGCAAATTGGAAGAATGATACCCAAGCACAGTAACAGGGATGGTGTGAATAAAGGGAAAGAAGAAGAGTGTCATGAATTTGAAGAAGATGTCCAAGCATGTCTATAAGGATAATGTGATTAAAAAGAAAGTAAGAAGAAGAAGAACCTTTTAGGAAAAGTCAGCAGAATCAATGGAGAAAATGCAGTACATGCAATGGTAAAATGCTATTTGAGATCATCAAAGACTTCATTGCAATAATAGCATATGCCAAAAGGAAATAGAAGCAAGTGAAAAATTAAGGGCACAGAAGCAGCAGTCAGCCATAAGCTTCATCTCCAAGAGGAAAACAAAAGTGATCAAGCAGAGTCCCAAAAGTATAAGTGGTTGCTCAAGCAAGCAAGGGAATTAACAGTGTGACTAATGTCAAAGAGAAAGCAGAAATCACAGTTCAAAAATAGGACATCCTTTGCATTCAACTCAAAGAAAGGAAGAAGAAAAAAAAAGAAGAAGAAAAGAAAAACCTCAGCCTAAAAAAGAAAGAGGTTGGAAAAAGAGAAACAAAATATAAGGAGGGGTCCAAGTTGAAAACCCGCAAAGGGCGGCTTGGATCCATTGGGGGTCACTTGAGTCTAAAACACGAAAAGGACGGCTCAAGTGAAGGATGGAAAAGGAGAAAAATTGAGTTGAAAAACCGCAAAAAGCAGCTCAAAGTGGAAAAGAGGATGTGAGAAAATATAGAATAAAGAAGAAGTTAAATGAAAAAGTTTAGGATTGGAAGCTTGCAAAGAACAGTGTTCGAAAGGAAAGGGCATCGATCAAAGTTAAAATAATTTTTCATGCAAAGAAGAAAGTGATCCTTGGATCGAGCACCCTCAAACACATTTTTGAGCCTTTTACCTTTTCTTTGGCACCCCTAACCCAATCCCACATTACGTGCCCAATAAAGTCCATCTTTGATCAGGTAAGGATATTGAAGGTGAAGGGATTGTTCTCAAACTAAAAAATTATTTTTGCAAAAGAAAAAGGGTTCTTCTCAAAGGTTTTTAGAGAAAATTGGTTTCAAAAGCTTTTTTTTATATATATAGTGCATGAAAAGAAAGAAAAAAGAAAAAAAGAAAAAAGAGAAAGAAGCTCTAGGGTGAAAACCCGAAAAAAGGGCAGTCTAGAGCAAGAACGGGAATTCATAGAGCCTCCAAAGTAGTCCGAAAAGCGTGATTCCTTGCAGTTTATGAACATTGCCTCGAGGAGGTAAGAGTGGACGAAGTCATCAAACATATCATTCGTGATAAGTGAAGCCAGCACACCAAAATAAATCTTTTTGACAATTGCCTTTCAATCATTTTGTGCCATACTTCTTTTCATAACCAGTGTTGACACAAATCATTTTAAGACTAATAACAAATTTAGAATGTTTTGAAAATAAATTTTGCAAAAGATTTGCATTCCGTTTGTGAACTTATGATGAAGGTTAAGTCAAGGATATCAGACGGGAAAGTTTTCTAAGTGGTGGTCACCGAATCTTTAGAGAAAGATTCTTAGGTAGGGCAACATATGGGGCATTTTTAGCAAAGTCATAAAATGTTTTTAGGGGAAATGTCTTGTGGAATCATTTTAAAACAAGTCATGTTTTAAGAAGAATTTAACTACATGATCAATACATACTAGAACTTTGACTTCTGAATTAAATTATGTTGCAGGAAATTGGCGAGGAAAATGGTACCAAGATTGGGGCAAATGAGTCAACCAAAAGGCTTGTCAAGGATACATTTGGGTAAACCAAGGGAAGTTAAAATGATTTTACTTTGTTTAATTGATTCAACATTCAATCATTAGGTATTCATGGGCATTCATACATGCATACATTAGAACATTCCATCCTCATTCATAGCAGGAATTTACAAGACAAGGAGTCAGTTTCATTACAAGAATAGGAAGAGGAATTCATAGTAATTGGAAAAGGAGTCACTCAGAATCAGAGTTCGGAACAGATACAGTCCAGAAGAAGCACAAGGGTATAGGGCAGGCAAAGAAAGGCAAGTTTGGGCAAGACACGAAGAGAATAATATGGAACGAGACAAGTAGAGATTTCAATAAGTCACATTTTAGAAAAGGGTTCAGTCAAGAAAATGGATAGAGCATATCTAGAACCAAGTATTTCAAGGAAATTTTCAGCAAATCAGGGTTCATCGTCAAGACAAGTCATCTCAAAAGTTTTAACAATTAGTCAAGTTGATCCGGGGCGATCTTTCCTTAGTCGAATTCCAAAGTGATCTAGTGCGGTCAACCAAGAAATTTTCCAATGTTTCAAGTTTATCTTCAAAGTGATCCAGTGCGGTCAATCTAGACAGTTTCCAGTGGTCTAAGTTTATCTTCAAAATGATCCAGTGCGGTCTGGCTGTTGAAAAAGTTTCCAATGGTTTAAGTTTATCTTCAAAGTGATCCAGCGCGGTCAATCAAGAAAGTTTCCAGTGGTTTTAAGTTTATCTTCAAGTGATCCAATGCGGTCAATCAAGAAAGTTTATCTTCAAGTGATTCAGTGCGGTCAATCAAGAAAGTTTACAGTGGTATTAAGTTTACCTTCAAGTGATCCAGTGCGGTCAATCAAGAAAGTTTATAATGGTATCTTCAAGTAATCTAGTGCGGTCAATCAAGAAAGTTTCCAGTGGCTTAAGTTTATCATCATGTGATCCAGTGCGGTCAATCAAGAAAGTCTCAAGTGGTATTAATTTTATCTTTAAATGAACCAGTATGATCAGTCAAGGAAGTTTTCAACGATTTGGGGTTTATCTTCAAAGTTGGATTCAGATGACTCGGTATAGCATCTTTAAAGATGAAATCAGATGACTCGGTGTAACATCTTCAAAGTTAGAATCAGATGACTCGGTGAAGCATCTTCTAAGTTGGATTTGGTTAATCAGATGACTCGGTGTAGAATCCTCAAGCTGGATTCGGTAAATTAGATGGCTCGATGTAGCATCTTCAAAATTGGATTCAGTGAACCAGGTGAGCTCGGTGCAGCAAATTTTCAAACAGTTCATGGTGATTCGGTGAATCAAGTTAATGTGGTGCATTTACTCAGAGATTGGATTCGGTGAGCTCGGTGCAGCAAATTTTCAAACAGTTCATGATGATTCAGTGAATCAAGTTGATGCGATGCAGTATTTCTTCAAGATTGGACTCGGTGAGCTCGGTACAGCACTTTTTCAGGCAGTTCAGGATGATGCGGTGAATCAAGTTGAGACGGTGCCTTATTTCGTCAAGATTGGATTCAGTGAGCTCGGTGCAGCACATTTTCAAACAGTTCAAAGTTTGATTCGGTGGATCAAGTTAATGCGGTGCAATATTTCTTCAAAATTTGACTCGGTGAATCAAATATTTTTCTTCAGTATTGATTCGGTGAATTAGATTAATAAGGTTTTTGCAGCTTTCAATAAAACGGGTGTCCACGTCTTTGCGCACTTCCTAACTATCAAAAAGTATACAAACTACTCTTTTGTACACTTCCTGATAGTTAGAAAGCACACAAAGAGGGGTAGCTGTACACCCGTTTTTGTCCTATATCCTTCAAATTAAATCAATTTGTTTCTTAATTAGTTATTAGGGTCACATAGGGGCATTATGGTCATTTGCACATTTAGGGGCATTTTGGTAATTTTAGTACACTTTTAATTTAGAATAGCTAATTCATTTTAGTCATCTAGATTGCATTTGAAAAAACCCAAAAATATTAATGTGCACCTTTGGCATCTTTGCATATTTCATGGCTTAACTGCATTTAGTAATTTAGTATTACTACATTTTAATCATATAGCTTAAGCGTTTTTAGTAATTGGTCTAGTTTTCAATAGTCATTCTCATAATCATTTTTAAGTATGTCCCATCTATTTTCATTTTCCCATTAATCATATTAGTTATATTGATGGCCATTTCATCTTCTCCATGAACATTCTTATTGGTCCATTAGTCATATGCGTTCATGCATCGGCATTTGTTAATTGGATTCAGTCTTAAATATATTATTCTAAAAAGGAAATCATTCATCCATGGCATATTGGACCATTTCATATAATTAGCCTTTATTTATTTAGGTACACTTGCATGAGCATAAAATACAAAGGAAAAATGAATAAAGTAGTGTGTTTGCATTTACAAAATGATAAAATCAGTAGCTTTAGTTTACGATTACATAAGTCTTCTGTTGGTTACAAAGTCAGGAGCTTTGGATGACAACAAGAAAAAGGGAAGTTTAGCAAGTGCAGCGGGTTCTAGTTTCAATTTTTTCTAGAATACATGTCAAGTTTTCTATTTTAGCATGCATAATAATTTTCTTCAGCATTTGCACATTTTCTTAGGTCACATAGGCACAATGCATTAGTAGAAGGTAAATTCCAGCAGGATACATCCATATTCTCTTTTCTTTGGTACTGACATTTTTTTTTTTTGCAGGAAGTTATGATTGGCACTAATATGTGAAACAAGTTTGGATAGAGGAAAGCGAGGCCAACGTGTATTCAGAAGTACTAAAAGTAAAATGAGGTTCCATTCATGCTTACCATCAAAGGATTCTGCAACAAATTCAAAGGCCAAAAGGCGAAAGGGCAATGACAGGGGAATAGCAAACACATAGGCAAGTCACATGAGCAATCAAGGGTGCAAGTTCAGTGGACATTTCAAAGGGCTAAAGAAAATCCTAAACAGCAAGTGCATGAGCATGTCAAGGCAGGAGGGTGCAATGAACAAGAGGGAAATGTACAATTACTAAAACAACAGTCCAAGGTTACTGGCATAGGTTAAGAAATGAGGCAGAGTATCAGGTTCAGCAAGGGATCAATAGAGGCTAAAACACAATAGTTCAGGGTCTCATTTCCACAGTAAACCAAGTATTCAACTCAAAAGCATTATGATTTGACTATAGAGATAGTGGATGAACCAATACTCAATCAAATTCGCAAACAAACAGGACTTGCGTTTGGGATTCAATTCTATCATAGCACCTAATCTTTCATGCTTTGGAATTCATGGTGCAGTAAAATTTTAAACAAGATCAAGTCACAAAGAAACCAAAAGGAGCAGTGAAATTCCACATTACAACATAAACACAAGGAAATTTAGTGCATTCAAAGAGTACTAATTAGGGGGTGAGTGTAATGGAACCAAAGGAAGCTAACCGTAGGATCAAAGTCAGCAAGGCAAATTCAGAAAAAGGTCAAACAAAACAGTGGTGATTGCACACTAAGGATCATCAATACAGCAACACACAGAGGATCCCAATTTCAAGTTCAGTTTCTAACAGTTATAGAGAGGGGCAAAGGCTCACCTAGAAACCCTGACAGCTCGATACCTTTCGTCTCAATCCTTATCTCTTGCCAGCTCACCTCACTCACACGTCACTTGTAGAAACAAACAAAAACAGAAAATTAGCGAGCAAGTAAGAAAAAATAAATAGGGGAGGCCTGGGAATAAAAGGGGAGGGATACAACATTGGCTAAAGAAAGAAAAAGGGAGAAAAGTTTGGAGGGCGAGGGTTTTAGAGAGGAGTTTTTGGAGGAGGCGTTGAATGGAAAATTCTATATAAAAAATGAAGCCAAAGAAATCGATTTGGGTATAAACCTCTCAACTTTATTGATTAACTTGACTTGTGTTTACAAGAGGGGGATGGTCCCTTTATATAGTAGTAGGGGACGCATAACCCTTCTCCTAAAACTAAAAGGAAAACATTACATAAAGGAAGGAACAAGGAAATAGCCTACTCCTTGTCCTACTAGGAAAAGTAAATAACATTAAGCAAGGATTGGACTTAGTCAAACAAGGCCCAACCCAATGTCTTCTAAACTAAATAAAAAACTAATCTAAGATAGAATAAAGGCCCATGAGGCCGAATTACACAATGCCAAAGTCTAATGCTCATCGATTTCAAGTAAGGTAAACACCTTGGAATTGATGGGAATATTCTTGGTTATGTCGACTTCAATGCCTTCCAAAGGTTCTTCAATGGACTCTAAACCCCCAAGATGAGATCTAACAAAGCCCAATAAAGCTTCCTTGAACCTTTTAGCCCGAGCCCTAGTCATTGGACCTTGCGGAATGGCTAAAGGATCAAATGGCCGGTCTTGTCCGGATGACCCAAGCTATGGCCGGTTGTGGCCGGTTGTCCCATGCGATGTCGCATGCGATGGCCGGTCATGTGGCCGGTGTTGCGCGGCTTCTCCAAGCAATGGCCGGTCACTCGTGCCTCCAACTCCATGCTCCTCGAAGCTAGCATCGATGACATCTCCTTGATCTTCATTGGCTCCAATGTGTCCTTCTAAGCCATGATAAGCCCTTGGCGCATCATCCCCTCTACCTTTAAAAGGATTTGTCCTCAAATCTGCATCACTATCAAACAAGGATAAGTCTGAAACATTAAAAGTAGCATTTACATTGCCATATTCACAAGGAAGATCTAGCTTGTAGGCGTTGTTGTTGATCCTCTCCAAAACTTGGAATGGACCATCTCCACGAGGTAAGAGCTTAGACTTTC